>CAUYQG010021735.1:82-10770 GCA_963574415.1 Tarsius wallacei
GTATTTTTCCTGCCTATTACTTATAATTTTTATTTTATTCTCCTCAAAAAATGCTCTTCTAGACTTATTTAGACATAGATAAATTTCCAATAGGCAGGTTTTAGGAAGAATTCAGGCATTCTACTGCAGGCCAAGCTGGCAGCCTACCCAACCCTTGGCAAATCTCCATCATATGCAAGCCCAGGAGAGCCCAACCTTTCAATTCATGGTTTAACTAATAATCTCTAGTAAACTGTGAAGTTCTTTGTCAAGGCAGAAGATCAAAGATCACCCCTTGGCTGGCCAAAGCCATAGAGATGATAATAAGATCAACTCTTGGTCAAGGAGTTTGTGGATTGCAAAGTCTGACAAGTCTCTTGCTGGAAAACCCCCTTCCCTTGTCTCCTCCCATCTAGCCCACCACCTGAGGGCATAAGATGCTAAGGCCTGGTGACCTCAAGATCTAAGACTCCTGTGGCTACAATCAACATCAAAGACCCACAGCCCTGGACACTCCTCCAGGCCTAAAACCCCTGACCCCAAAGGCCCTTAAATATACCCAGTTCTTAGCCCTTTGATGTCACACTTGCCTCTGAGTGTTGGCCCCACTGTCCAATCTGTGACAGATGAATAGCAAACTTCACTTCTTTCTACTTTCTTGTTGCAATCTTGCATTATTCCATGGGCCCACCTCCCTGCAGTGGACCTTTCACCCCCCATCTGTAAACAGATAATGCTCATTTGAGTGCCGTGTTTTGCTGAGAAATGCAGTGACATTTGAGCAGGCTGGAAGGCAGGACTGTGGTTTGCCAGGCAGACAGCTAAGAGGAACTGCCAGTGCAGAGGCCCGAGGTGTGAGGGTGTGCCCGATCTGTGTGAAGAATAGCAAGAAAGCTGGAGGGCAAAGGGATAAGGAGTGGGAAGCAGGGTCAAAGAGGAATGTGTTAGGAGGCGGGGGCTTGGCCTTTGCTCTGAGCGAAGGGGGCACCAAAGAGCATCTGACCGGGATGGCAGGTCTTTAACACCATGGTTTTCCACTAGCTGTTGCGCTGAGAACAAACTATGAGGGCCAAGGATGGAAGTAGGGAGGCTAAGGCAGGGGGAGGCTCCGAGAGCAGCAGGGGGGGAGGCAAAGAGGCCGGCATTGGGGAGGTGGAGCCAGCGGGGTTTGCTGGTGATTGACGTGGGGCATGGGGGTGGGAGGCAAGGGTGGCACACGTCCAGTCAGCCCTCGATCCTGTCCCTCTGGGTGCTGGGTGCACACATATCCAGGCCCCAGAGCTGTGCACTGTGGGCCCAGCTCCTCTGACAGGCCTCGAGGTCGGCCAGCTTCTGCCAGGAGGCATCCTTGCACTCTTGGGGCCCTCTGCCTGCTGGTCCCTGTACAGGTGGGGGAGTGGATTCAGCCCCTGGGGCGGTGGGACGGGAGGCTGTGCCTGATCTTCAGAGGCAGCCCCAGCAAGTTGACTGTTCCCCTCTCAGCGACCTGTGTGCCAGGACACTCCCCGACCCATGCCCTTCAGCCTGGCTCCCGTGGGTCAACGGACCTACAGGTGACCGGCTTCTTCTACCACGCCTTGGCTGGCTGACTTTCTCTCGGGCTCCAGCCCTTTTGACGAATAGCTGGGACCATGAGTGAAGAACCCACTTGGGGGGGCCCAGGCCCCTTCCTCAGGGCCCTCGGCAACCCTTTCCTCCTCCTTTGGGCGCGGTCTTTCAGATTCTCAGTTTGGAGGGTCTTCCCACAGCTTCCTGTGTGGGGCCCCTGGCCTGGACTCTCAAGGTCCAAGACCCCAAATTCAGGCTGCAAGCTCCTTCTGGGTTGGCCAGGCCTGGCCCCCACAAATGACCGCACTACCCCAGAGCATCTTCCTCAAGGTGACTGTGTGCTTAGCTTGCCGCTGGCCTGGCCTCTTGGACCTGCTGGGCCCGTGCAGTATGGAGGGCTGGCTAGAAGAGTAGACTCTGGGGTATAGGCTCTGCCACTCACCTCACAGGACTTGACAGTACCTGGCTGGCCACCTGACCTCGCCAAGCCTCCCTGTCCTCATCTGACGTCGTGGCGTCCCCAGCACTTGAGGCTCTAGGAAGGACTTTCCGAATCAACAACTGCATGCAGTACACGTAACACAGTGCCTGGCACACAGTCAACCATCTGAATCATCCCCATCTTTGGAGATGAAATCGAGGCTCAGCAGCAGTGTAACTTGTCCCAGGCCTCAGGGTTGGGCAACAGTGGAACTAGGCCCTCACATCCGCCCTCTCCTGTGTGTGCTCCCGTCCTTCCCTGTGGGGCCAGCAAGCACAAGTGTGTCAGCCTACGAGGGGTGAATGGAGAAGCTCAGGAACTCACATCCTCTAAGAACTCCTGAGGGGAGAGAAGACCCCCATCATGATCGGAGATGAAAGGAGGAACTGGCCGGGCTTGGTGGCTCAGCCTGTAATCCCGTGCCTTTGGGAGGCTGAGGTGAGCGGATTGCCTGAGCCCGCGGGTTCGAGACCCGCCTGGGCAGGCGAGACCTCATCTCTACAATAAATCAAAAAAATTAGCCGGGCGTGGTAGCACACGCCTGTAGTTCCAGCTACTTGGAAGGCTGAGGCGGAAGGATCGCTGGAGCCCAGCAGGTCGAGGCTGCAGTGGCCGGAAGTGGCCACTGCACTTCAGTCGGGGCAACAGAGTGAGACTCCAACTCAAAAAAAAAAAAAAAAAAGAATAATCCAAATCCTACTAGGTACCACTAATCAGTTATAGCTCTACTTGGGCTTAAAACAGACACCTGTAATCTGCTTTTAGCAAAAGTATAAGGAAGTAGGTTAAAGACTTTATTCTCCTAATATTTCTTTTGTTTTATCAGCTGTAAGAGGTTTGGTATAACTAAATTTTTCACTACTTATCCAAACTGAACATCCCAGTTCTTTCTAGTCTTCAAATATCTGAGTTAATTTACTAGAACAAAAGAGCATTGGCATGCTCTTGCCTTCTTTTTGGAATTGCCCATGTATCTATTAAGAGACAGTGAATATGTGACTTCAACAATGAATTTGAGTGACTTCAACATGGTCTTAAAGTTATGTTCTGGATAACTTTTACAAAATCTTCAAAATAATATTTTCAATTAACAGTTAAAGGTATAGGTAGTTTTCATTCAAGCTCAGTTTTGATGTATATATATATATATGCATAATATATGCATGTCTTGAATTAATGGCATGTTTCTAAGCTTTATATTAATATGTAAATTTTATTTCTAGTTCTAGCCTCATCTGGCATAGATTATGACATAAAGATCTGGTCACCACTAGAAGAGTCAAGGATTTTTAACCGAAAACTTGCTGATGAAGTAAGATCTTTATTATACTTATTATAGACCATATTTTAATTTGTTCCTAAAATGCTTTCCTAAGAAAAATCAAAGCAGTTCATTTTTAAACACTAACATAAAACAAGTTAATGCAGTTTAGGAGGTCAAATTTTAAGAAAAAGAAAAGCTAAGATAAAAACATGCCTATAATACTAGAGAGGTAAAATCTAAATACAGTAGTTTGTTGATTATAATATTGATTATTAGTAATACTAGATTAAATGTATTATAGTTTCAGAAAAGTAGCTTTGGTTTTATGTTATTACAGTTATTTTAAAAAATCACAAAAGATTATGCCCTTTTAACAAAATAATTTCATTATAGCTGTTCTCCATAATCATAACCAGCCATTTTCCCATTTTGAGTTTTTCTTTAAAAGGAAATAAAACTTTCTCAGAATCAATAGGTAGCAGAACAGATGACTGGATAATCTTTTCTTTATTACGATGTTTTAAGATTTCTTAATCTTGTTAAAGCAATAGTTTGCAACCTGAGTCTGTGGAACTCTAGGTTTCTTATGAGTTTAGGAGAGGAAAGTGGAAGATAGGAAGGCTGAACTCTGGGCTTTTCCTCCCCAGGGTTTTTATTTGTGGATTTTCATACAAGATTTATCATGAGGCTGGGTGCAGTGGCTCAACCTGTAATCCCAACACTTTGGGAGGCTGAGGTGGGAGAATCGTTTGAGCCCAGGAGTTCATGACCAGCCTAGGCAACATAGCAAGACCTTGTCTCTACAAAAATAAAAATATTAGCCTGGTGTGGTGGTACATGTCTGTAGTCCGAGCTATTCAGGACACTAAAGCAGAAGGATTGCCTGAGCCCAGGAAATCAAGGCTGCAGTGAGCTGTGATAGTACCACTGCACTCCATCCTTGGTGACAGACTCTGACTCAAAAAAAAAAAAAAAGATTTTTCATGAAAATGATAGGGTCTATTGCTAAAAATGTTAATAAGATGGAAAAACCACTACTCTAAACCGAGGTTGACAGTTCACAGAGTGCACAGCACAATTCTCACATACTCTCGTGCACTGAATAGACATTGATGAAATACTTCATGTATGTCATATACAGTGCTAGGTTTGAAAAAGATAGCCTTGCCCTCATAGCTTAGAGTCTAGTGTGAGAGACACATAAACAAACAACTAGAACATGCTGTAGTGGATCAGTGTTAGTCAGAGATATACGTATGGAGAGGTCTTCACAGAGGAAATAAGAGTTAGACTAAAGTTACAGAAGTAATAGTTAACCAAACAGACAAGGAGCAAAGGAGCATTTAGACAGAAGGATCAGCATGTGCCAAGTTATTATAAGATAAATGAGCCACTAATGTGCCCGGAACCTGAGAGTACAAGTACAAAGTAGTTCAATCAGACTAAAAGGTAGGTGGGGGCAAGATGGTCAAGGGCCTTATGGGGCACCCTAATGAGTTGGGGATTTATTATTTTATCTGTCATTGGGGAACTGTTGATCAGGTTAGCATCTTTCTCTTCCTCTCATGCTCTTTTTCTTTCTTTTTTGCTTTTGCCGTGTTTTTTGCTTTTCTTCTTTTGCTCATGATTACACGGTAGATCCCTCAATGTTCATTAATTTTCATTTAGTTCTATTCTTGGTACTTTAGAGTCAATTCATTGCTGACTCTTATCCAAAAGTTTACTTTTCAAGACTACTTTGCCTCAGTTAAGGTAACATTTAACTCTGTTTTGTCACTAAAGCATCAGTTCTGCTATAAGGAAAAATAATGAGCCAGCACAAAAGTAAACTGCTGTGGGAAGCAAATGACAAGCCATCTTGGATTCTTGAAAGTTTTAAGTAGGCTCAGAGTTTGTCCTTTGTCTTTCTGCCAGTTGAAAGAGTGGTGTTCTCTGATCTTCCTCCTTTAAGTGCAAGTTAAAGTATTGATTTGGCATTGAGTAGCCTTAAGGCAGAAATAAAGACATCATACATAAAATAAAGGAAGTAATTCCTCCTAGAATCTGCTGTTTGCTTACTGTGTTTCTAATCTTCAAGGAAAAGGTACAATTACTCTATGATCTTTGACATGGTGGTTTAACTTGCCTTGTAGGTTATAACTCGAAATGAACTCATGCTGGAAGAAACTAGAAACACCATTACAGTCCCAGCCTCTTTCATGTTGAGGATGTTGGCTTCACTGAATCATATCCGAGCTGGTAGGAACTTTCGGTGTACTATTAAAATCATTATTTATATTTGAAAAACATGTCATCATGTAAGATCTACTTTACAAGGATTTAGATAATTTCTTTAATATCACAAAATGAAGGCAGCTTAACTTCTGAACTAGTATTTTTCTGAACACTTGATCTCAGCATGGTAACTTTTTTTCACTAAATTTATTGAAAAGTAGTCCAAATGTGAAGACGGAGTCACTGGAAAGCTTGTATCAGCTGCTATTCTCTTAGACCACACCGTAAACCTTAAGATGTATTATGGTGTGTATACTTTCATAGTAGGTTTGGTCAAAATCAGTCATAGCCCAGAAAAACATAAATGGAACATGCTAAGAAATAAAACAGATACCTTAGTGTGTTTTTTCAATTTTTTTTTGTTTTACATGATAAACTATAAAATACCACAGATACATAAAAATGTATATATCACAACTAATGTTCAAGAAGGAATTGAATGATCTATATTTATAATAATAGAAAAGGTTCAGTATCTATTATAAACAAAGTATGTTTATCAAACAAAATAATCTTTATCACTCTTCACTGATTTAACAAATTTAGTTTCTTTGTATGTTGGGTATTAGCTATAGCTACCATTTAGAGTAACTACAATATATTAGGTATTATACTAATCATTTCATAGATTTATCCTCATTTAGCTCTAGCCCTTTATAAAGTAGTTTGTAATAACTTAGCCCAGGTCACACAACTGAGAAATTTAAAAGCCGGAATGTGGAACTAGCCTTCAAGTTCTTACTCCCCTTGACCTATAAATTTCACTTACAGGAATACATTCAAGTCATTAATGTGACATGCAAACCTTTAAGGTGATCTGACCTCAAACTACTTTTCAAGTTCATGTACAGCATTTTTTTTGTCTCTAACCACTCCATCTACATTGGCCCTCTTTGAATTTTAGGGATTCACCAAACATTTTTCTACCTCAGGGTTTTTATAATGAAGTTGCCCCTTCCCATCCTCACCCTTTGTTAAAATAACTTCTACTTATCAGTCAGGTCTATATAGGCAGTGGATTAAATATCACTTCCTCAGAGAGAGTAAGGAATGGGGAGACAAGCATTCCAGCAAAATAAACAATAATAGCGTTTTTCTAAGCCATAGAGGAGAGAGTATATAGCACATAAGAAAAACTGAAAGAAGCCACGTTTGTAATAAGAGTTAGAAAATAATCCTCAAATTGTAAATATTAACCTGTTATCAGGAAAAAGGGAAAATTTCAAATGGTAAAAACAAAAAATAAACCTGAAATATAAACAAAAAATGTTAGTAGTACAACAAAATGTTTTTGTAAAACTTCCTTGGACTCTGATATGATGAAATTGTAGACATACTGTAACAGTTTTTTAATATATTTCCTTTAGTAACCCTTAAAATTTATTCATTTGGATTCCACATTTGAGGAGGCAGCATTTTTTTTTTTTTTAAAGTCAGAGTCTCTGTTACCCAGGCTGGAGAGCAGTGGCACACTCATGGCCACACCAGCATCAACCTGCTGGGCTCAGGTGATCCTTTCGCCTCAGTCTTCCAAGTAGCTAGAACTGTAGGTACATGCTACCACGCCTGGCTAGTTTTTTTGTTTATTGTAGAGACAAGGTCTCATCAAGTTGCCCAGGCTGTTGTCGAACCCCTGGGCTCAGGCAATCCTCTCATCTCGGCCTCCCAAAGTACTGCGATTACAGGCTTGAGCAGCATTTTTATAGAAGAAAAAGATGATTCCTAAAATATGCTTGCTTTTATAAAGAGTTTGTCTACAGATGGCTTTTCCTCAAGAGTTTTCTTCTGGAAAACTAATCTCTTTACAGTTGTGCAAGAATCTGTTTTAGATAGGTATTAACGTACCAATGCTTTGTTAGCCAATAGCTGCTACCATCCTTCTTTGGTTTTAGGATTAGCTAAGATGTTTTATAAGAATTCCTTTTTTTAAAATTTCTTTTTGTCAACAGTCAAAAAAAAGACAATTGGTTTAGTCATCTTATCTTCTTGCTTCTCTTATGCAAAAGACTAGATAGAATAAGTACTCAAGAGTTATATTTCTGCTGCTTTTGTCCTTAAGATATCTAGTTATTTGATGAGTCAATTAGTCAACTCCTGTCCTCTCCTCCCTTCAGTGCCCTTTAGTCCAAGGACAGTGTTATGTGCCTACTCAGGAGAGTTCAGAATGGGCTTGGTCCAGACAAGATAGCCCATTCATTACTTCAAAAGGCTTCCTGGAAGGTCCAGGGAATAGTTTCTTCCTATTGGAGTTGTGATTAAGGGTCCTTTTCAGATCACCTTTTTAGAACTACAAACACCTGGGTCCCACTTCCTAAAGAGTCTGATTCATTTTATCTGAATAGGGTCTGAGCTTCTGTGTTTTTAAAAAGCAATCCCCAACACTTTGGGAGGTGGAGGCGAGAAGATTGCCTGATCCCAGGGGTTCAAGAATAGCCTGGGCAACATGGCAAGATGTTGTCTCCACAGTAAACAATAAAATAGAATTAGCAAGGTGTGGTGGCGTGTACCTGTAGTTCCAGCTACTTGGAAGGCTGAAGCAGAATGATCTCCTGAGCCCAGTAGATTGAGGCTGCAATAGCCATGATTGTGCCACTGCACTCTAGCCTGGGCAACAGAGTACGAAGACTCTGACTCAAAAAAATAAAAATAAAGTAAAAAGCAACCAAAGAGTATTCTCATGAATCATGCACTAAAGACTTCTAACCAGGGCCACTTCTTGAGATATAAAGGCACTTCTGACATACCTAGATGCTTTGAGAGGCTTTGGAAAGATGGTAATATTATGTATGGGTCATTGTAGGCTCTTCCAGAATATCTAAGAATTTGATCAAGTCACTCTCCTGCTTAAAATTCTCCTGTGCCTCCACATGTTCAAATGTGTTAACAAGTCTTACAAATCCTGCGTTAATCTCTTGACCTCCTTCCCTTCATACTTCTGGACCTTGGCACAGGATAGCCATAGTTTCTCCATGCTGGGTTTGCAGAGCCTGTCATCATATCGAGCTTACAATCAATTACCAAGTCAGGCAGATTCACTCCATCAGCAAGGGATAGTAACTTTATTCCAGAATAGACCTAATATTTACCTACCCTTGATCTCCCTGTATCTACTCTTGCCCTCGTACAACCTGACTTTCACACAGAAGCAGGAGGGATCCTTTTAATACAGAGCTTAGTAAACTTTTTATTTAGATAGCCAGATAGTAATTATTTTAGGCTTTGTGGGCAACATGGGTTCTGTTGTAGCTACTGAACTGTGCCACTGTAATGCAAAAACAGCCATAGGTCATGCATAAATGAATGCATATGGCCCTTTTCTAATAAAACTTTACCAAAACAGGCAATGGGCTGGATTTATTCAGTAGTCTGCTGACCCCCTTTTAAAAACATAAACTAGATTATATCACCCTTCCTAAAATTCTCAGGAACTCCCTGTTGCTCTTAAAGTAAAACCTAGACTTCTTACTCTGGGCCAAGGGTCCTCCATGGCCTAAACCCTGCTAACCTCACTCCAGCTTGTGAGTGGACTGGACTTCACTCACTCCAGCTTGTCCCTGGCTCACTACATTTGAGCCATGCTGCCCTCTTCTCTTCCTCAGACTCATCAAGCTCTTCAGCATATTCAGGACCTTTTCATTTGTTCTTTGCCTGAAAGACTTTGCCCCAGAACTCGCATACAATTGAGGTCTCAGTTCCATGGTCACCTCCTTAGAAAAGTCATCCTGGTCACCCAATCTAAAGTTGCTTTCTGTATCTTCTCATGTCCACCCTCTCACTTAGCCACCCTCTGTCCATTGCCTTGTTTTCCTCTAGTACTTATCACTCTAACTTGTCCTTTACTTTTTGTCTTTTTAGAGATTAAAGGAGGAAAGTCCTTTTGTCGTCTTGTCTGTGGTCTATCTTCCTTCTCTAGAAAGTTGGTTTATAGAGAGCAGAACCTAGTTTGTCTTACTCTAGCACAGTACCTGCCATGCAATAGTTGCTCAGTAAATGTTGAATAATTTGGTAAATGAATGAACTTCTAGTATCAGACCTAGTTATATATATTTATTCTTTTCTTTTTTTTTTTAAGAAACTAAATATTTTTGCAGAGGATAGCATGGAAAAATATTATGGCACACAGTTTTCCATTGGAGAATTTTTTTCCTATCTCTCTCCCCCTATAGCAAACTTCATGTCTCGTCATATCGTAGCTTTTCCTGAAGAAATATTTGAACAGGGAATGTAAAGCTTATTTTTCCCAAAGCAATTTGGCAGTTGACTTTTGAGAAACAGTGCATATATGATTATTATTCTCAGTTTTTATTTAAAAGAACACACTGTTCTTCAGCCCTCCTTGATCTTTAATTGCCAACCAGAGATGTGTGTTAAGTGTTGAGCTTCTTGTGGTTTTACCACCTCAGTAGCACTTCATGAACAGATTGTGTTTATCTTTAGAAGTTGGGCTGACATTCTGAGACATCTATGCAGAAGTTATATGAATTGGACTTGAGGAGAGAACAACTATTCTGCCTTCCTGGTTCCAGAAGCCACTATCAGTTATTCATAAAGGACTCTTGGCCCTTACTTGTCTCCCTATTGCATGCCTTGGACTACAGAACTCCTTGATTTAAAGGCTGTGATGTTTCTTCTTAACCCTCTATTTCCACATCTTCATGTTTTATAACGTGACAACCATAAAAAATTTGGATAAGAAAGCCTACAAACTTGGAAATAGGCTGATACTTCTTCCTCATGCTCCACTGACATGACAAAATAGGTTTCTTAAATACAATCATACCCAGGATTCCCATCTGTGATATGGGAATAGCGACTTAATGTTTATTATTCTCTGTTGAAAGTATATCACAGAATGAAAATAATGTAATTTCTTTTGCGCTAGCATTCCTTAGGTAGCCTTTTATTGGTCAGATATTCTTCCACTGTGTTTAGAATCCTTACTGATCTATAAAGGGCTACTGAAATCTTATTTTGTTCATCCCCCTACTGGGAATATACCTTGAAGAACTCAAATCACTCTATAAAAAAGATACCTGCACACGTATGTTTATCGCAGCATTGTTCACAATAGCAAGATCATGGAACCAACCATGCTGTCCATCAAAAGAGGACTGGATTAAAAAAATGTGGTACATATACACA
>CAUYQG010021738.1:0-65689 GCA_963574415.1 Tarsius wallacei
AAATTCATATGGAAACAAAAAACAGCATGAATAACCAAAACAGTCATCAGCAAAAGGAACAAAGTGAGAGGTATCACACTTCCAGACTATAAACTCTACTATAAAACTACAGTAATCAAAACCGCCTGATTCTCATACAAGAACAAGCATATAGACCAATAGAACAGAACATAGATACGGGAAACATTCGTTTTTTAAAAGAACATAACAGTAATAGGGGAGTAAAGAAGGAGGTTTAAAATTAGGCTGGAGAGGCAAGTTACTCTGGAAGTATTGAGTAGAAAGTAAAGCAGAGAAGGAAAAGGGTGAGACAATAGTCAATAAATAATTCAATATTTTGGTTTGCTCTCCAGTTCTTAACACCATGCCTGGGGTATAATGGGCACTGAATAAATACTTGGGGTAGAAAGAAATGAAGGAAGACAGGGAGACTGTTTTACTAGAATTGTTCAAGAAGTTCTCAAATATAATCAATTTAATTATGTACTCCATATTTGATTGAGCCCGATCAACTAGTTACACAAAACACAAATAGTCTAATAAATAAAGTTTGTTGATTTTAAATATGGAAATATTTCTTCTGAATGGTTTAGACTACTATGTTCAATCCAAAGTCATTGTTTTTCCTTTAGAAATGGACCTAAAAATCTGAATATTTTGAGATAAGTATGGAATCAACTGATTCTGGAAGATGATTTATTGTGTAGCACTATAGGAATGTGATTATCCCACCTACATCTCAGAGGAAGGCTAAGCACGTGGGAACATTTCAGCACAGAGAACAATAACAACATCAGAGTAAGGAGGGAAGATGGAGGCAGTGGACTACTTAATAACATGGTTTAGATTTGAAGTCAAACACGGCTCGGTGGCTCAGCCTGTAATCCCGCGCTTTGGGGGGTTGAGGTGAGTGGATTGTCTGAGCCCGCAGGTTCGAGATCCACCTGGGCAACTCAGCGAGACCTCATCTCTACAATAAATCAAAAAATCAGCCGAGCGTGGTAGCGCATGCCTGTAATTCCGGCTACTTGGAAGGCTGAGGTGGAAGGATCGCCGGATACCAGCAGGTCGAGGCTGCAGTGGCTACTGCACTCCAGTCTGGGCAACAGAGTGAGACTCCAACTCAAAAAAAAAAAAAAAAAGGTTGGAAGTCAATGTCTCATAATTTTTACACAATTTCTTCATTTTATTCCTTCAAATAAAAGTAATATTATTTGTATAATTTACTAATATTTTAAAAACTAATATTCACTTATCTTTATATGTATACATATGTATATATAGAGAGATATATAATACTTTAATACTTGTTTCCAAGTACGTACTATGGCCATTTTCAAACAAACACAAAGTTGAAAAAAATGATGCAACAAATACCTGTATAGTTTCCATGTAGGGTCATCAGTAGTTAACATTTTGGAAAATGTATGTTCATAATCCCTCACACACATGTATACTGTACATAAGTACATTGCATATTTACCATATTCCTTGTCTTAGTCTGTTTCTGCTGCTACAACAAAATACCCGAGACTGGGTCATTTAGAAAGAACAATTTATTTCTCAAAGCTCTGGAACCTGGAAGTCCAAATTAAAGTGTTTACAGGTGTCTGGTGAAGTACTGAGCTCTGCTTCCAAGATGAGGCCTTCTTGCTGCTTCCTTTGGAGAAGATGAACACTGTGATCTCCCCTGGCAGAAGAGATAGACGGGCAAGGAGGGCATAGCTTGTTCTCTCAAGCCCTTTTATAAGGGTATGAATCCATTCAGGAAGAGTGGAGCCCTCATGATTTACTCACGATAATGGCCCCAACTTTTAATACTATGACATTGGATCGTAGGTGATCCGATACAAGAATTTTGGAGGACGTGTACATTCAAACCACAGCACTCTTGAATACTTCAGCATACATCTCTTGAGTAATTCTATTTTTCTACATAACCAAAATGCCACTACCAAATTTAGAAAAATTAACAATCATTCCTTAATATCATCTAATATCCAAATCACATGCAAATCTCCCTTATAGCCCAAATATTTTTAAAGAATCTTTCACCTCTGAACTTGGATAGGTTCACACATTGCATTGGATTGTCATGCCTCTTACATCTCTTCTAATTTTTCTTTCTGATGATCTTTTTATTGTTTTCATAATATTGTCTTTTGAAGAGTCTAAGCCTTTTGCTTTGTAGAATGTCCTGTTTGGGCTTTATCTGAGTATTTTCTTGTTATGTTGTTTAATTTGTTTCTCCACCCTGACATAGCTTGTTAACCAAAAGTTAAGACTAAAGACTTGATTAGATTCACATTAAACATCATAGGGCATACACTATGTTGCATTACTTTATGAGCTGCCTAATTTCAAGTTGTCTCACTATTAGTTATGTTAAGTTTGAATGTTTGACTAAGGTTTGATTTTTAAATTTTTCTATTCCAAAAATAGTTTTGAAAATTATTTCATAAAGAATATATACTGAATAATTATTCAGTAGATATTTTTTCATTTATCAGACTTGCTTTTTCAAAAAAAAAAGAATGCCTTCCACCTCATCATTCATTATCACAAAGATTTTTTTTTAATATGTATAACCAGAACATTTGACATTCACCATGAATGTGGTTATTTTTAAAGTGGTTTAAAAATGATACTTGTATTTTTATTCTCTAACATATTCAATGCAGTCATTTTACCTTTTGCAATAGGTCTCTTGAATTTCGGAGATTAACTTTCTTGTTTTGGAAAAAACGCTAATAGTTTTAACAGTTTTTCATTGACTCATGGCAATCATTTTCCTAACAAGCAGAGCTGGGGAAAATAAGTGGTTGGTGTACTACCCAGCTCTTTCAGTGGGAACCTCATTCCAGCAGGAGGGCTGCGTTGAGCACTTACCACATCAATTGCTCAAACTGCTGAAATATAAATTATAAGGAGAAAAAACCCAGAAAAGTGAGTCAGTATTTTAGTTGAAGAAATAAATATGATTTGGATTCTGAGGGAAATTAATTTTAGCCAGGAGAAAAATATAAACCTGAATTTCTATGTAAGAAAGCTAAAACCAAGAGAATTAAGGGGTTCTTCCTGTGAGATTTCTCCATAATACAAGCAATGTGTACACTTCCCATAGGAAACTACTAACCAGATCAATAAATGCTCAAACATTTTTACCTATACAGATATTCACAGTTTAGTTTACATAACCAGATTTTGCCTTTTATTATTATTATTATTATCTTAGCATTTGACAGTTTAGTTTACTTCTTTGGAAAATGTATTATGGGCAATATAACTGCAAAGTTCATTTATTCAAAAATGCAAAATTATGATGCTCATATCAAATAATCTTCATGTGCCTGGGAGACTTGATTTGAGAGTGAAAACATCATATTCAAAGATACCTGCTTCTTTTAACTTCCTGGCTTCATTCAGCATTCAGCCTTTGCATTGATTTTTCATCAGCTATGTTTGTCGTCTCTGAGGGTGAACACTGTATGAAACATAAAGTCAAAAAATATGGGTGATATGTTTTCCTTCATACTTTTGTTTATACATAGCTTGTTAAAGCTGTCTTGACTCTTGTATAAGGCTTAGCAAGACACGAAGATATTTCTTCAACTGTAACAAAGAGCTCTTGCTTGTACAGTTTACCTTTAGGCATGCCAGATATACTTCAAAATATTTCTTGTTGTTTTAGCTGTTATTAACTTTGTGACCATAACTACTCATTGGTTGATCCAGTTCTTTTTGTTCAATTTTCTGAAGCCTCAGCACAGACATATTAATATATTTAGCTTCACTTCAGTGAAATTTACTAAGGCTGAACTTTCCTTTGGAATGGAGGAAAAACAAGTTATTAACTTTAATTCTATTTGCTATCCATGTCCTTTTTACTTTCCTTTTTATAAACATTGGAACTTGTAGAAATTGAAATTTGGCAATAAAGTAATATAATTTATTTAAAAATGATTAGAGTAATTGTGTGAATTCTTCGATTGCTATAGTTATAATATCAGATTTCTCTCTACTTGTAATGTCAATCCTCACTGACTATGTACTCCAAGTAAGCTACTTTTCTTTATTATGTTCATTTGTAAAGAGACCTGTAATAATATCAACCCATATCATTTGAGTATTGTTGAGACTGATATAAGAACTATTGGAAAACATTTTGATAGACTTGATTGAAAAATGATAATTAGAAAAACTGGCATGTGAATTCACATGTCATCGACTTTCCATATATTTTAGAAAATAAAAGGTATTTATAAAAAAGTTCAAGTGATGTTTCAAATATTAAAAAGGATTACTTTATAAGCCCTAAAACTTCTATGCAATACTAAAGGACAATAAAACATTAAGGGCAGATTTTTTAAGTGGAGAGGATAATTAGAAAAGTACTTGATGCCCTGGCAATCTAGTTCAAGAACTACCACAGATTATACGTTATGACACCATACACCACCCTGTACTAATTTAATGAACACATGTCAAATAGGCAAACAGATGTAATTAGCCATTATGTGACAGATCCAGAGGGAATAAGTTAGATTCAAGCAGTGTTCTCTGGGAAACATTACTTTCTAGATCTGCTAGTCTGAGTTTCAGAATCTTGACTGCAAATGCCACTTTGGTCCTCTTGGTTCACATTCATCTACTTAATCTTCTCTAAAGGTTTCCCTCCCTCCCTCCATCCCTCTCCTCCTCTTTCCTTTCTCCCTCCTTCTCTCTCTCCTGCTTGCCTCCCTCTCTTCCTTCCTTGATTCTTACGTTTACTTTAAGTTGGCTTTTTGATAAAACATATATAAAATCTGTACATTTGGAATACAAGTAATTTTCTTGGTAGTCATTTAGATCATTACTATCAATAAAATTCTAATTGACTAAAGTATTATATCAAAAAGATTATTTTGTTGAAATAAAGACAAGAAAGAGACATTTTATAAAATAATATAGAATAATTTATAGGATTGTCTACATCTTTATTATTTATCTTAATGTCAGTATTTCATTAGTGGTACATAGTCATGAATACAGATAAGTTCAATTGTCTTTGTATTTGCTAACACTGTTATGTAAATGTCACAGCTAAACCCATTTTTTTCTGATATAGTCATTATAAAAGTATGTTTGCCAAAGAAGGTTGCCTTCCCTCCTTTCATTCCCTTCCTCCCTCTCTTCTTTTCTTTCTAGCTTCTTTTTTTTCTTTTTCCTTCCTCTCTCCTTTTTCTTCCAACTCATGACTTCATAAAGAGTGCAAAAGTATTTACAGAAGAATGAAACATTCATCACAGAACCAATAATACGTAGTTAACTAAACTAAGCACATAATGTTACATTTAAAATACTATGTAGACCTAGCGACAAGCTATTTTTAATAGACTCAACAATGATATAACATTTCAATGTTTTCTATATAAGATCAGTGAATATCTTGGGGTGAATATTTCAGTATATTTTAATACATGTTTTTCTTTGTATAAAAAAAGGAATGTAAGTGTATGAAATGGAAAAGCTATATATTACTGTAAAAGAAGATATAAATGTCAGCCTATAGTTACAAAGTTCTTTTTTTATCAATAATAAAAGATACTCAGTTGGCAAATTGCAGAGATTCATTTGAGAGTGAAAAAGTCAGAAGCTTATTTCTATATACCTTACCTAACACGACTTCTAACAATGTTTCACATAGGCAAATTAAGGATCAAACATTACACAAATATTTCAGGTTACATAGATTAGGTACCACTAAATCATATATCACATTTCTACTTATCATGAAGAAAAAAAATCTCATTTTTTTCTCTCATCACTCAGCTGTATCAATCTTGCTAATTAAGTTCCTTAACCTTGAAGATAATGATATTGCAGGGGTTTTGGGGAAGAAATAAATTTGATGATAAATTTACATTATATTAAATGAAAACTATACTTCTGAGAATAACCTTGAGACACACCATGCTATTTGCTATTGCAGCAGAATAAAGTTATTTGGAGAAAGAGATGAGTGTAGTGGTAAGAAATAAGAAAGCAAAAATTTGGTATTTGCAACAGTCCTTGGATTTTTGCCTACGCCTGTTATTAATTATATGCAACTTGATAAAGATCACACGCTTAAATATGTTTTATGTTTTAAGATTATTCTGTGAGAAATAATATATCAAGTGTGTCTATTCTTACTTATGTACTAAAATATATTTATAACATTGTAGGATAATCTGAATATTCAATAAGTTTTCTGAAAACAAAACAAAGCAAACCTCATGAGTTATGAGGAACTGTACTTTGCTTCTCACATAGATAAATACAGTAACCCAAATATAGCTATTTGTATCAAGGAAAAAAATAAAAATCTGAACATATTCTGGGACTCCAGGTTATTATATTAAATCAACAAAAATCATGTTGTATTGGATTATTCTTATTACTAGACATTCATTAGATGTTTTACCTGGAAATGACTTGATGTTGAAGTATAATGCATATGTGGAACATCTCAAACACAAAATAACTATTTCAATACTAGATAATCATAAATCTGAGATAGACCTATTCCTTAAACACCTAGCATTATTTCTCCAGTGTTTAATAAAATGGGAATCAAATAATAATGCTTAGGTTCTCTGTCTCACAACATTTAGCCAGAAGTTTACAACGGTCTTTATCTGCTCAGTAGTAACAGCTCTAATCTTTTTACCCCTATGGAGACCCAGCAGCAATATGACAGAAGCACAGACTAATGCTAAACAGCCAGAAGCACAAAATTGAACAAACAAAAGCATCATATCTGAGAAATATGCAGTTGATCCTAGCAAACCATTGTAAAATTATCCCTTCTAACTTGGAGTAAAGGGCACCTGGTGTCACTGTCTCTTTTCTTCCCAGCCTGTCCACATTTCCATCCATCCAATTTTCCATCCTTCACCAAAACTCACATTCTCGTGTTTTGGAAACTCTAAGACTCACCAAGGTTTGATGATGTCTGCACGAAGGATTTGTTAAAATCAGTTATAATTATATCTGACTACATATTCTGGAAAATTCTGAGGGCTTAATAATTTGGAGTGAATTAAATGGGAACACTCAGTAGACACCACAGCACTTTTTCATGCTTCTCCAAACAGCAGCTTGCCGGAAGCATGGTGAGAGATTTCACGGCTACTAATGAACAAAAAAATCCCCCTAAGATTAGACTCTTCAGAATGGCTATGAATATATTTTTAAAAATAAAAACTGTGCATAGAATATTCTTTTGGATAGAAAAATCCAGACGCATTGTATTTTAAATCTGAGTAGTTAAAGATTATAAATGAAAGACTGTTTTATCCTTCTACTTTGACAAAGATACTTTCATAATGACAATATCAGAAAGAAGTGGTTTAGTTGCGGTATTTACATAACATTGCCAGCAAATACAAAGACAATAGAACTTATTTTTGTTCATGACTAGGTACCACTAATGGGTTACTGGCATTCAGATACATAACAAAATGAAGATATAGATTATCCCATACACTGCTACAATTATTTCATAACGTGTATTTTTCTTGCCTTCATTTTGGCAAAATACTCTTCTTGATCTAATCTAGATTTTAGAAAAGTAGTGTCCCATAGATAGTAATGATCTATAAGATTAACAAGAAAATACAATTGTATGCCAACTGTACACATTTTGAATATGTTTTATCAAAAATCTAACTTAAGGTAATGTGGAAAATCAAGTTGATTTTCATATTTTCAAAGGTAAATTTTCTCTTAAATATTCACATTTTATCTATGTAAAATATAATTTATAATTATTGAATACCAGATTTTACAAATAATATAACTTTAATTAATGTTTGTCAAATCAATTAAATTGTTACAATATGCATATTAAAATAGAACTCTTCACAGTTCTAACACATCCCTCTAGTTGGCATTGTAAGGAAGTGGTTTCATACTTCATGCATGTTAAATTGACACCAACATACATACAAATTCAATAGTAATAAGAATTGTTTAACATTGCAAAATGTTTCTCAGCTGCCATGTGTATGATGTGCTAATTGTTTAGTGTTCTGGAACCATGAATTGGAATGTGAATAGAGGCAAGAAAATGGACACTCAGCACCACTGGGAAACAATACGTTGTCATGCAAGAATCTCTTGCATTCCTGCTATCTGAGAGAAGGCTTTGACAAGTTAATTAATTTGAATTTTCTTAGGTAAGCACATCTACAGCTTAAATTTTCTCTGCCTTTTGAAATACTGCCCATCTCCAAGTTGGACAGTGATATAAGCCGCAACCCTTCACGACATTCAGACATGGTCACCTTTTGTTTGGAAGAAATAGAGCAAAAGAGACAGAGCAGTATATCCTGGGAGCCTGAAAGGTGTTAGTCACTAAGAGAGTACACAGAGTCACAAGTTATGCTATGTGATAGTGCCAACCACTTGCTCCTGAATGGTAGGAACATCTATGGTCTACAATACATTTATTTTCTGTGGATGTGTGATGTGTGAGGCCCTATAAAGTACAAGATGGCAAGGGCTTACCTTGCCAGACTCTACAGTGGTACTGTGTGAGTAAAAAACTCCATAATCATTGAAATGGCTTTCTAAGGCAAATTCAGAAGAGCAGTGTTACACACACACACACACACACACATATGTATGATCTACATGAATATATATGTATAAACATGAGCCCATATATGAAACCTTTTAAACGTACTACAAAATGTCTTTCTCTTTAAAGAAGTATTGTTTTAATATAAAGAGAAAATACTACTTGGACAACCAGAAGGCATTGAATGTCTTCCCTAGAAAGGAAGGGTAAGAATAAGGGGAAAGGAAATATGAGAAGAAAATGCTTCTTTTTGAATTTGGATAGAGCATGAAAGATATAATAATAGAGCATTTGAAATTGAGATTAAATACAATATATTTAAGTTTACTAAATTTGCCTTTTTGAATAGATTTTCACATTGTAGGTAAGTATCTTACTACCCAATTGCTACACAGGAGGTAGCTACCATGGAAAGAAGAGAAAGATGCTCAATAGCATATATTTTTGAAATCTAATAGAAAAATCGAGATCTCAGTACCTAATGCTTTTGGTACTTGTCATGTATGTTTTTACACTAACAGTATATGTGTTCGCATAGAAAATACTTGAGGGGAAAGGCTCAAGAATGTCTCAACTTCTTACTCAAAGAACCAAAACAGTCACTTATTGACCATCACTGATCCTGATCAGAGCAGACGGGAGGGTAGCGTCCTCGTGAGGGTTTTGCTGGGTCATTCTATTTTTGCAAACAAATCCAATGTACAAACCCTGCTGTGGAAGAAGCGTAATGGCAGCAGGATCTACAAGGGAATTTCTAGTAATTAGAAAATGGGGGTCACAAAAAGTTAGATAACAATTCTCAGAACCCAGTATTGCAGCCTTGGAGGGGGAAAGGCAGCGTGAGAGAGGAATTATGAGATGGAAGTTGTGGGGAAGTGGCAGGATAGCTGGTATAATGAGTTAATGAATTTAAGCTAGAAACAATCTTTTAAAAATTTCTCTAACCCGAGCTACATTTCTTACCTCTAGGTTTATTAAATCTGAAAGCACCCCAAGATCTTTGGGGGATAGCATTTTTGCCAATATTTGCATGCTTATGCAACATCACAAATAAAAAATAATAGTTTAATGTTATGTTGGGGGAAACTAAGCATTCAAATAGGTGGGCAGGGATTAGCTGCCTTCTGATTATAAAGAGGGTTCGTATAGTTTAATCCCCAGGAGCTATTTGCTCCAGTGTTTTTAATGGCCCTTAATAGCTCAAGCCTGCATAGAACACATATGCATGTATTTATATTTGTATTGATACATATTTCATGTATCAATTTCTATTCCCTAGATGGAATTTGTACTGTGAATTGCTATAGTACTCTTTTGTCTAAAACGTAATTATCTAATTATGTGTTCTGGGAGATGGCATAGCTAGACTCATAGAGCACCAATTCACCAGCATTTAATTTTTGTTTTTAATAGGAGACTATGAGAAAAAGGATCTTTCTCCCTCCAGAGGGGAGAAGCAGTACTCATGTTTAAGTGGTACTTTCAGAATTGGAATTTTCTTTGCCAGCTCCTCTGGGCATCACATCAAGTATTTCCAGTACTACAGGGCAGTTTTGCCCTCCAATATGACCCATAAATAAATCCTGTTAGTAAATCACAGGCTAGAAAGTCATGCAATTTGAACCTAAAGAAACTATGTAATATTAAATAATGCTATCAAGACCCAGTCTTGATTTTTTTTAAGGACGATAAAAAACTCCCGTGAAATAGCCTCTCTTTAAAGGTTTACTAAATTAGTAATATAATGAGCCAGCCATGATTCATCCACATAGTTTTGTTGAATCAAAGGCGTTTGTGAAAGCTTATAGTTATTGGCTAGTAATCATAAAAAGGACAAAAATGGGCCTTGATGGAAGAAAGTCAGCTCCCCTCTCATCTGTACAGGCTTTGAAAGATTTTTAACCACATGGTAACCGGCACTTACACGGCTGAATGTTGTATGCCTCCTTTGATAATGAAGGTTCAGTTAAAACTGTGTTTGGCACACCGGTAGATGAATTTAAAAACCTATTTAAAGTTGGTATATCCAGTACTAAATGTTACATTTTACTGGTTGGCATGCATTTATCACTTCATTTCCCAGTAAACAACTCATAACTCACTGGTTAATTTGATTGACAGCAGCCTTGGGCGTTTCTTAACACTCATGTACTGAATTGCATGGAGTCAAACTTCCATGGTAATTGGCTTCAGCAACAATAAGAATAATAGAAATAATAATTCCTGAGTTAATTTAAGGAGCAAAAAGAAGTAAGTCAAATATAAGGACAATAAATTATGTGAATTTCTCATTTGAGTAAGTAACAGGTTTAATAGCTTTCCCTAAGTACTGAGATCATTCAATTGAACATCTGCTTTCCAGCTGTGCATATTGATATATTACCAGGTTTTATTCCCTTCTACTCTAAATGTATCCATAAGTTTTTAGGAGTTTCACTACCTGACTTTTTGACAATGCCTTGATTGTGAAAGATATAAAAATGTCAAAATTTTTGTAGGCTGTATTATGCCCAGGATATTATTTTTCAATTGACTCCAAAGACATATGTCAATGAACAATTAAACCATTCTTCGATCACACCTTCTTCCAGCTGGGATCAGAGAATTAAAAGGAAATAAGCCTTCATAATTTACTTATTGCTGGAGTTCTTACCGTTTCCTGACTGTTAATATATTCTTATTAAGTAATTCTATCAATGGAAAAGTTATATTGTACATTGCCTGAACTCCTGAATTTGGCCCTTTGATATTAAATTTAGGGCTTCTTCTTCTATAATAATTCATATACTGAGCAACTATTTTAAGAAAAACCCCATTTGACGGAGATTAGGTTATCTTAAGCTTGCTAAATCCCAAGTCAAGTCTTAGAGTTTAGTCATAAACTACCACACTGAAACAATCTGTACTACTACAAAAAAAAAAAGAAAAAAGTGAGACATGCTAATCAAAATGGATGTAACCCAATATCTTGTCTAATAGGGCAACATGGAATGCATTCTCTTTTTTCAGCAAAAAAAATTCCAAATAAGATGTTATCTTCTTCCAATCAGCCTTTATCATTACTGTCGCCATAGCAACTAAATAGCTCTGAGTTGCAACCTAGACAAGGGACCAAATAAGATGAGTTTATGAGCCACTACATTGTCAGTGTTCATAAGATAGTAATTCAAAAATGCTCATCATCCCCACAAAGGAAAAGCCTTTATTCTCTCTTTCCCTGACCATAAGTCTGGTTAATAAAAGTATTTCACCATGTTCTAGGCTTTATGGATTAAACAGCTTAAGAAGTGGGATGATGTAACCCGAAGGGACCATGCACGCAGCACGGTCCCAGGACTCACTTCACAATGGCAATCTGCTGGCTTGCAAAGTAATATACAGCTGAAGATGAGATTTATTGATTGATTGGTTTAATTTCATTAAATGACACTAAAGAAACGTGGGTTGCTTTTGGTTGTTGTTAACAGCATATGTAATTAGGAGAACACCATATATGAGTGTGCAAAGTAGGACAGATTTGGACTACTCAGGAAAATGAGTTCTATAAATAATGGACCCTTGAGCCACTGAAGCTTTTCAGATTCCTTAAAGAACATGGTAATCTGTGAGCTGTTTTCAAAGTTCTCTGTTAAGCTAGATTACTACAAAAGAGTCAAAAAGTGAAAAACACTTAAAAGTTTATAAAGTAAAAAAGTTTACAATAAGTTAAGGTTAATCAACTATTGAGGAAAGAAAAATATTTTATAAATTTAGTGTTGCCTAAGTATCCAGTGTTTATAAAGTCTACGTACTGGATGCTAGTGTCCTAGGCCTTCACATTCACTCACTACTCACTCATTGACCCACAGCAATTTTCACTCCTAGAAGCAATAGGCTCTACAATACAGCCTAGATGTGTAGTGGGCTGCAACATCTAGGTTTATGTACGTGTACTCTCTGACATTCCCACAATGACAAAATTGCCAGTGAAGCATTTCTCAGAATGGATTCCTGTCTTTAAGCAATACACGACTGTATACTTTTTACCTCGTTTCATCACTATTTATTGAGTATTCTGTCTTTTCTGCTATGATTGTACTTTCTTCATGTCAAACATATACAGACATATCTCAAAGATACTGTGGGTTCAGTTCCAGACCGCCACAATAAGGTGAATAGTGTAATAAAGTAAGTCACATGTTTTTGGTTTCCAAGTGCATATAAAAGTTATACTTACACTATCCTGTAGTCTATTAAGTGTATAATAGCATTATATCTAAGAATGTGAACACCTTTAATTAAAAAATAGTACTAAAAATGCTAGCAATCATCTGAACCTTCAGTACGTCATAATCCTTTAGCTGGGAAAACGTTTCACCTTGATGTTGAAGGCTGCTGACGGATCAGGGTGGTGTTTGCTAAAAATTGAAACATTGTGGTGATGTGCTAAAATAAGACAGCAATGAAGTTTGCTGCATTGACTTACTTTTCTTTTCAAGAAAGATTTCTCTGTAGCATCCTATGCTGTTTAATATAGCGTTTTACCCATAGTAGAACTTCTTTCAAAATTGATGCTAATCCTCTAAAACCATGTCGCTGCTTTATCAACTAAATTTAGATAATTTTCTAAATTATTTGTTGTCATTTCAACAATGTTCATGGCATCTACACCAGAAAAGTTGGGCTCATTTCAAGAAACTATATTTTTTGCTCATCCATAAGAAGCAACTCCCCATCTGTTCAAGTTTGATCTTGAGATTACAGCAATTAAGTCACATCTTCAGGCTCCACTTCTAACCCTCTTGCCGTTTCCATTACATATGCAGTTACTTTCTCCAATGAAGTCTTGAATCCCTTTAAGTCATCCATGAGGGTTGAAATCAACTTCTTCTAAACTCCTGTTAATGTTGATATTTTCACCTCTTCTTGTGAACTGCGAGTGTTCTTAATGGCATCTAGAAGGGTGAATCCTTTCCAGAAGCTTTCAATCTACTTTGCTCAGATCCATCAGAGAAATTATTATATACAAAAGCTACAGCTTTATAAAATATATTTCAAAAATAATATCTTGAAAGTCAAAATTCTTTGTTGATCTCTGAGCTTCTGAATGGATATTTTGATAGCTGGCATAAAAACAATATTAACTCTTTGTACATCTTTTCAGAGATCTTGGGTAAAGAGCATATTGTTACTGAGCAGTAATGTTTTTAAATGATTTTTTTTTCTGAGTGGTAGGTTTCAACAGTGAGCTTCAAATTTTCAGTAAGCCATACTGTAAACAGATGTGCTGTCATCCGGGTTTTGTCTGTCTGCTTATAGATCACAGACAGAGAAGATTTAGTGTAATTTTTTTTTTTAAAGTAGGATTTATTGAGAGGACAGAAAAGCTCCCAGAGGGGAAGGGACCCAAAGGGGTTACCTAATTTTACATAATTCTTAAGGACTCTCAGATTTTCAGAAAGGTAAATGAGCATTGGCTTCAACTTTAAGTCACTAGCTGCATTAGCCCCTGACCAAAGAATCATCCTTTCCTTTGAAGTTTTGAAGTCAAGCATTGACTTTTTTCCTCTCTAGCTATGAAAATCCTAGAATGACCTCTTCCAATAAAAGTCTGTTTCATTTCCGTTGTCCATCGAAAATCTGTGTTTAGTGTAACCACATTCATAGATCATTTTAGCTAGATCTTCTGGATAACTTGTTGCAGCTGCTACTTCAGCAGTTGCTGTTTTACCTAGAACTATTATGTTGTGGAGATGACTTCTTTCCTCAAACTTCATGAACCAACCTTTGAAAGTTTCCAGCTTCTCTTCTGTAACTTCCTCATCTCTCTTAGCCTTCACAGAATTGAACAGAGTTGTAGCCTTGCTCTGAATTTCATGTTGGCTTAAGGGAATATTGTGGCTGATTTAGACAAATCAAACTTGCTCCATTTTAGCAATAAGGCTGTTTTATTTTCTTATCATCTAGCATTCAGTAAAGTAGCACTTTTAATTTTCTTCAAGAACTTTTCCTTTGCACTCACAACTTGGTTAACTGTTTGGCACGATAGGCCTGGCTTTCAGCCTATCTCAGCTTTTGACATGCCTTCTTCACTAAGCTTAGTCATTTCCGGTTTCTGATTTAAAGTGAGACGTGTGAGACTCTTCCTTTGGCTTGGATACTTAAAGGTCACTGAAGGGTTATTAATTGGCCTATTATTAATATTATCTTCTCTCAGAAACTGGGGCATCTGTAAAGAGAAAGAGAAAATGGGAATGGTTTGTCAGTGGAGTAGTCAGAACACACACAACATTTATCAGTTAAGTTTGCCATCATATATAAGCACAGTTTGTGGCTCCCCAAAGCAACTACAATAGTAGCATCAAGGATCATAGATTAATATAACATGTGCAATAATAATTACAAAGTTTGATATAATGCGAGAAGTACCAAAGCGTGACATGGGGACATAAAGTGAGCACAGAGACTTGCTAAACTCAGTGTTATTACAAACCTTCAGTCTGTAGAAAACAATATCTGTGAAGCACAATAAAGTGAAGCTCAATAAAATGAAGTATTCCTGCATGTAAGTTCTGTATCTTTACATCAGCCTTGGAAAGATTAATTTTGGTCACTTTTCATAAACGCACATTTAAAAAAAATAGCCTCTGAACCACCATAGCTTATAGTGTCTTCGCCACACTCAATACTTAGCATATATAATCTACATCATACTTTTTAGATCTTTAAAGGCAGCTCAAGTTTCTCTCTCCCTCTGTCTCTTGGAAAATAAACCTACTTATTATAGCCTGGATCACCTCAAAGTGCCCTGGTCAAAGGACTTGCCCAGGAGGCGACTTAAAGCCACTGAACTTTTGGTGATGAGCACCAGCCATAAATCAAAGAAGGAGATCCTCAGGGCAAATCGTAGCATGAGTGGCAGAGAAACAAACAGGCTGACAGCAGCTCTGTTCCAGCTTTGCACACTGTGTGGCAAGAAGAAAAAAACCTTCAGAGTCAGGGATCTGTCACAAGGGCATCTCTAACAGGCAGATAACAAGTCATTCTCTGTGGTTGACTGGGGACAAGCGGTATCAGAACCACTGCAGACCCTATAAAAACAAGAGACTCTCAGTCTAGTGGAAAATCAGAGAAATAAAAACGAGGATTCTAGTTATATGTTATATGTTCTAGTTATGTTACCATGAAATTGTAAAGGGAAATTATGTATAAACTTGAATTGCTTTTCTACAAAATTTCTCAAAATTCTAGACCCATTCCCGGGCACTTAACAAGCCAACACTTTTTTTTTTTGCTCCACTTACAATCAACCAGGATGCATTTCATAAATAATAAATCATATGAGAATAATCTTCGTGCTTTTACCTGAAGAGGGTTAACCTTCTCCCTGATAGCAAATTATGGAGACATGCTAAGCTATTCTACCCTAGGTAATAGTAATTTTAAGATCTAGGAGGGTTATTGTAGGGAGAGAGGATCAGCTACTTCCAGGATCAACATTGGAAGCTTAGATGCAGATGAATGGTGAGTATTTACAGTTCATTAATTCCTGAAAGTTTGGCAACTTAAATAGGAAATGAAGTATGAAGAGTCCATGTAATTACAATACAGGCTGCCAAAATATAAGTACAGGAAGCATAGAAAACTGGTGTTTCAGATGGAATGGAGGAAGGAGGGGCAAAGAGGATGCAGAAGACAAAGGATAATCAGGAATGGCTTCTCAGTTGGGCTTTGAAAAATGAGAAGAAATTTGCCAGGAATGGGCTGGGCGAAAGAGATGATATTCCACACAAAAAGCCCAGCACAGCTCTTACAAGGACACTAAATATTTTAGCATGGCCAAGTGGTGAAAGTCCACAAGGCAGAAAAGCAAAGTGCGTAGACTTTGGCAGACACCAGGTCGGCAGACTTGGCTATGCTTTGGAGTATGAATTTTATCCTGAAGGCATTGGTGAGCCACAATGGGGTTGTACGCACGAAAATAATAGTTCTTTCTTTATTTTTTTAGCGGTTTGAATTTTTAATTCATCTTTAAACAAGTCAAATATTTGAATCAGAGGCCAAGCTAGCCTGAGGCCTAGAAGAAGGCCAGTCACCATAATTCAATTGAGAAATGATGTGACTGACAGAAAAGTGAGGCTGAGGAAGTGAACAGGAGGTGATGCAGATGAACTGGAGTAAGAGTGAAAATTGAGGGGACTTGCTCAAAACTGAGTTGGGAGAGAAAGGGGGAAAAGGCAGCAGCATGGGAGACAGCAGCAGTGTGAAACCCCATTCACCGTGAGACTCAAGGTTTTTCCAGATTTTCAGGTCCCGAATTTCTAACCTATATTACAAAATGTCTAGAAGTGGAGAAATCTCATAGTGAGCATATTAAAGCACTGGTGGTAGCCATAGCTGATGTATTCTGGGGAATTCTAGGGTGCTTAGCCAGAAATCGTTGCACCTTCTGGAAAAAAAAAAAAAAAAGAGGAAGAGAAACATGGCATGTTTTTTATACCCTCTTCTCTTATCTTTTGATAAGAAAAAAGAAGTATAAAAGACTGAGCTTACAGTCAACATTGAACTAGAAGTTTATACCCTGCGGGAATTCTGGCCTTATGGTTCTTCAAAAATATATCATTTTAAATATCCTGTTCTCTTAGCTATATTTTTCAGGGTATAGATTGTGTCTTACACCATCATAACTCTGGAAGTGAGTAAAGAGAAAAATGCATGCTACAAGGTTAAATCATTTAAAGAAAATCTTCTCTAAAGCTTGTGAACTCAGCATGCAGCAATGTTAGTGCAGCATTTCTAAGTCGTGGTTATTCCCAGTACAATTATTTACTGAGCATCTGCAACATGCTGGGCACTGCTCTAGGGGCTGAAGATATAGCAGTGACCAAAACAAACAGATATGTCCACCTTCATGGAGCTTACATTTCAGGGAAAGGACAGGTAATAAGTAAGATAAATGAGTAAAATGTGTAGTATGTTAGATCATGGTAAATGCTGAAGGAAAAAATGAAGCAGAGAAGGTGTCAGGACATGACTATAATTTTAGATAGAGTAACTTCCTCTGATCTCATGAAAAAGCAGACATATGAGTAAAGACACAAAAATGGCTAAGAGGCAAGCCATAAAGACACCTGGGGAGAAAGACAAAACAGCTTCCAAGTAGAGAGGAAATGCAAAGGTCCTGAGATGTACTCAGTGAGTTTAAGGAACAGTGGAAGCAGAGGGGAGTGAGCAGGAGAATGAGAGGAAGAAAAGTCGAATACGAGATCAGAGAGATAATGAGTGACCACATCAGGTAGATCCAGGCATGCAAGAGAAAGGCTGGCTTTTATACTCAGAGAGATGGGAACCATTGATGATTTCTTAACACAGGAATTGTCTTAATTTCTTTTGTGTGGCTATAATGCAATAGAGATTTTCTGTTTACACGTATTAACAAACTGGGTAATTATAACAAACAGAAATGTACTGGCTCACAGTTCTGAAGTCTGGAAGTCTAAGATCAAGTCACTGGCATCTTGTGAGGGTCTTCTTGCCATGTCATCACATAGCAGAAGGTAAGGTGAGAGAGAACGATGGGGCACTGAAATCACCTCATTTTTATAATGACACTAATCCCACCTATGTGGCTGGAGCCCTTATGACCAAATCACCTTGTAAGGGTCCCACCTCTTAAAACTGTTATGATGGCAATGACATTTCAACATGAGTTATGGAGGGGACAAACATTTGAATCATAGTAAGAATGGTATGGTCTGATTTATGCTTTCATAGAATCACTCAGGCTGCTGTGCTTAATTAAACAACAGATGCTGATAAACATGTGAAGAAAAGGGAATGCTTCTACGCTGCTGGTGGGAATGCAAACTAGTTCAACCTCTATGGGAAATAGTGTGGTGATTTCTAGGAGAACTAGAAATTAACCTCCGTGTGACCCAGCAATCTCTCTACTGGGAATATACCCAGAGGAACTCAAATCATTCAACCAAAAAGATACCTGCACACATATGTTTATTGCAGTGCTATTCATAGCAAAAATATGGAACCAACCATGCTGCTCATCAAAACTGGCCTGAATTTTCTTAAAATGGTGTATATGCATGATGGAATATTATGCAGCCACAAAGAAGGACAAACATATGGACTTCACAGTAACTTGGATGGATTTAGCGTCTATCATATTCTGATCTATTACAGAAACAAAGAACTGAGTACTACATGTTCTTACTCATAAGTGGACCCTGAACGTTTACCATAATACTACAAGAAAGAGATTGGCAGTAGTTGGACACTGCTAGGGGAGGAAGGGGGGGGCACATAACATCAATAAGTGTAACTGATCTCAAACCAGGCAAAGTAGGGACCAAAGGGAGATCTAAATTTTACCAACATGATGACCACGTATATATCTAATGCTAAATTATACCCTACGTCCTAAAAATTAAAAAAGAAAAGAAAAAGAATGGTCTGTAGGGGAGAGAAATGGGCCAAAGTAGGAAGAAAATAAGAACACTTTTGCAGTTATGCATACAAGGGATTATGGCAGCTCCCAAGTTGGACAAAGATGGTCCGGCATAGGTTAGAAGTGTTCAGTATGTGTACATAACATTAAAGTTTCCATGATGAGGGATAGAAGCCAATTCAGGGAAAAGCGTGTTGTGACCGGGTTTGAAACTGCCTAAACCACGTGTATTAATTAATCAGGGCTTTCACATATATAAGATTTATTATAAGGATTTGCTCATGTGATTATGAAGGCTGGGAAATTCTAGAGCCTGACAACCCAGAGACCCAGGAGGGCACAGGATGTAAGTTCCTGTGCCAAGCTGAAACCTCAAAGAGCCACAGTTAGAGTCTGAACTGAAGAGTTGGAAAAGCCTAGTGTTCCAGGTCAAGGCAGTCAGACAAGAAGAGTTCCCTTTTACTCAGCCTTTTTGTTCTATTCAGGTGCTCACTTGATTCAATAAGGCCCACCTGTATTAGGCAAGACAGTCTGCTTTACTCAGTCTACTAATTCAAGTAACAATCTCCTCCAGAAATGCCCTCATGGACACATTCAGAATAGCTTTTGGCCAAATTCCTGGTACCCCCTGGCCTAGTCAAGTTGCCACATAAAATTAGCTATAACAAGTCCACACCTTGACAACTTCGCACCCATAGACATCTTCCTGAACCACACTTAATCTCCAAATAAAGATAATAACATGATCTTTATTTAGATAATTATAACTAGGTTATAATTCTGCCTAGCATGATAATTATCCTGCCTACAACAAAAAATACACTAAGTTCTTTTCAGTAGAGTAGACAAAGTTCTTGTGTGAAGTTTCTTCTTCTCTTTGATAGACCATAACTTAAATAGTATGATGCAAAATTAATAATAGTTACTAGTCAATGGATTTCATGGTACATAAAAAGGGAATAACAGAAGGGAGAAAGTAAAGATATTTTCTATATACATACACACACAAACACATTCATAGTAAAATAAGGAGATACTCAGTCCCCATTCTGTAACTGGTCACCTGATCACACTTGATACCCATAACTACCCTCTGCTACTACTCATTCTGTGTTATCTTTGCCTTCAGAAAGCACCTCAGCCAATCATGGGATTTTACCTCATGAGATGACTTTAACTTTCATTCCTGAAGGGTCTGAGCCATTTGTAGTCCTGTCTGGATTAGCTTGATGCAATTTGCCATTTATCTTAGGCACAGGGCCCGATAATACAAAGAGACACCATAAGAGATGTCCTGTATTTCAGATATATGCTTCCTTTACTCAATTGTGGGCTAGTAGTCTAATTTCCACTTGGTAGTCAGGATCAATCACACCAGAAACTCTATAACTTCTTTCTTTGCTTGTCGACTCAGAACCACAAGGAGCCCAAAGTGGTCAGGTAGCAATGAAAACTTTCAGTTCAATAGAATCATGGAATCATTGTTGTGTCTTCTAGCAGAAACATTCCTCCTTTAAAATAAATACTCTAGGATAGCAGAACATTAGGTTGCTGAAATGGGAAGCAGAAATTTTGCTAGTAGATTACCAAGTGAGAAGTCTAAGTTTTGTCACTCTCATTTCTGCCCCTTGATTCCTGGACCTGTGAATCTTGGCTATGGAAGAAAAAGCATTATATATTGGACATTGATTCAAAACATATGTAGCTTCAGGAGAACCCTTGCTCCAGTCCTGTGGAGTATTGTTACCTAACTGGCACTGTAACTTGAGTCTTCAGAAGACTATTTCACAGTTCTAACAAGCCAGCTTCATCAGGATGGTGGGTGACATGGTATGATCAATGAATCCCATGAGTTCCCATTGCCACACTTCTTTGGTTGTGATGTGAGCACCATTCATAATAAGCAATTCTTTGTAAACTACTATGACATTGGCATTCTATACATCACCATGGTAGCTTTGGCACAAATATTGCATTCAGGGAATCCATATCCAGATTAAGTATCTCTTCCCATAATAACAAAATACTGCCCCTTCCATAAGGGAAACAGTCCAGTGTAATCACCCTGCCATCACATAGTGGGCTCAGTGTTGGTCTCTGCTGCTAGAAGTTTAGCCACTCAACAGTGGCCATAGCTAAGTCAACCTTGGCTGGGAGAAAAAGCATTATATATTGGACATTGGTAATTGGAAGCCTATCTTACTGAGTCCATACATAACCTCCATCCTTATCACCATAACCACTTTGTTCATGAACCTGTTGAGCAATGACAAGAGTGGCTAGGGAAAGAGATTGACTGGCTAGCCAGACAACAGGTAACTCTATAGATGATTATTAAAATCCTTCATTACTGAGGTCACCTTGTGGTGACCATTTATATGGGTTACAAATATATGTGTTTTGTTCATTCAGAGATATCTATCTATATAGCTTTACCCTACATTTTCTTGTCACCAATTTTTCAATCATGATTCTTTCAGGTCCTTAAACCAGTCAACCAAACCACTGACCACTGACCATAAATTGGTATATAATCAAATATCTGTCAATTTCTCCTTCCAACAAAGTGAACAACCAGGTGTACTGTTCAAAGTTCTGTCCACTAGAAGGATTTCCCTTCCCTTCCCACTGTTGTTCAAGGATGCCACAGGAAGGTGCTGCAGTGTTGCAGTTATCAAATTTGGGTGGTTTTTGCCTAATGTACATAAATCAGGCCTGAGTCTTCTCTTCATCTGTCAATCGGTCTTAGGGATCTATATGGGACCATAGGTGCAGACTGGAAGAGAAAATGTAGTGTAACAGGAATGGGAACCATAGGCATTTGGGCCATTTCTTTATGTAACCTACATGTGTCTTCAGGGCCTGCTGGAGTCTGATCTCATATAGACTACTTCCATATGAGAATAGAACGGTGCTATGCCTGTCCAACTTTATGGCTTGGTGGATCAGACAACACATCGTTTATGATGGGCAGTCTAATTTGCATGATAAACTGGTGGCACATGTTTAAGCATTCAGTCTCAACTATGACAGGCCAAAGGCTATTTCTCAAAATAAAAGTAGTTATTAACAGAGGATGGTAGAAATTTGCTCCAAAATCCTAAGGGCCTGCACTGTGATTCAATGATAGGTGCCTGGCAAGTCTTCAAATACTTTTCCTGTTTGCCACTGAAATTTCAAATGCTATTTGATTGACTAAATCATATGGCCCAAATGGTAGAGCAGTTTGAACAGCAGCCAGGGTCTGTTGCAAAACCCTCTCTTGTTCTTATTGGATCCCACTCAAAACTAGCAACTTTTCAAGTCATTTTATAAGTGGACGTAACACACCCAAATGGGGACTACATTGCCTCCAAAACCCAAAGAGACCCCTTAGGTCCTCTTTTTATTTGTAGGAGGAGTCAGATGCAACAACTTCTCCTTCACTTTAGAAGAGATATCTCAACATGCCCCACACTAGTAGTCCCCTAAATGATTTTTTTTTAATTTGTTATTACTATGAGTATTTAATTTTAGATTCCAGGGGGACATGTGCAGGTATTTCCCATAGATCTATTGTGGGATGGCGATGTCTGGGCTTCTACTGAGCCTGCCCCCCAGGTGGTGAGTATGGTACCCAATGAATGGTTTGTCAACATTTAGCTCCCTTCTTCTCTCCCCCCCTTCAGGAGTCCCCAGTGCCTGTTATTCCTACCCTCATGTCTATGTGTGTCCAGTGTTTGGCTATGACTTATAAGTGAGATTATGTGGTATTCGCTAAGGTTGAAGGTCCCTGAATTTTAGTCAGATTTATGTCCTACTCTCTGAAAAGAAAATGTCTTACTACTAAGTATACAGTAGTGGCTAATTTTACTCACTAGGTCCAATCAACATGATGTCATCAATGTAATGGACAAGTGTGATATCATGTGAAAGGGAAAAGCAATCAAAGTCACTGCAAACTGAATGATGACTTAGGGCTAGAGAGTTGCTAGATTCCTCAGGCAAAGTGTATAGCTGACCTTAGCAGGTAAAAGCAAACTCTTTTTAGTGGAGTGTTTCGATAAGGCGAAGAGAAAGAAGTTTGCCAGATCAACAGATGCTTACCAGGTAGCAGGACATTTGCTAATTTGTTCAAGCAATAAAATCACATCTGGCATACCAGCTGTAGTTGGAGTCCTCACCAGGTTAAGCTAGCAATAAACTTACAGTGTATCATTCTCAAAGTTCCTCAGTCTTCTGTATAGGCCAAATGGGTGAACTGAGTAGGGATGTGATAGGAATCACTCCCTATGCATCTTTCAGGTCCTTGATGGGTACTCATCTCAATAACTTTAGAAATGTGATATTGTTTTGGTTTAATCTTTTCTTATGTAGAAGCAGTTATAGTGCTTTCCACTTGGTCTTTCCCACTATGGTAGTCCTCTCACACAAGTCAGGGAGCTCATGTGGGGATTCTGCTGAGTATCTATTCTTATTTTGCATTCTAGAACTGGGGAACAATCACAGAATGGGTTTGAGGGCTCACTGGGAGATGGACCTTAGCTAAAACTTCATTGATCATCTGACCTCCATAAGTCCTTACTCTGACTGGTGGACTACAGTGATATTTTGGGTCTCCAGGAAATGGTTGAATTTGGGGAATGCTGAGAGAAATATTAATAGTAAAAATTTCAGCAGTGTACTGGAGTGCTTTTGCAATTCAGCCTGACCTTTCCATTATTCCAGAGGTCCTGGATAGGAAAGCTGGCTCAACTTTGAAAATTAATTGAGGGGCTATAACATGTTTTTATTATTCACATTACATTTTGATCATTTGACCTAGAATTTTTATACTTATACAGATCAAGTAAGATTTTAGTAGCTGTTATAGCATTTCCCTTTTGGGAATATTATGACCAACAAGTCACCACCACATGACTGCAGGAGTCAGACTATTCTGATTGCTGCCTTGACTTTGCTGTTCATTGTGGTAACCACTGTCATCTTGCCTTTGGTGAATGAATGCCTCTACCTGGCCCCTTCCACTCTGGTACTCAATGACTTCTACTTCATTTAGGTTTCCAGATTCAGAAACTACAGTTCCCACTTGTAAGGTCTGGCCTACTACTAAGAAGAGTGATCACAGAGCTGTTTAAGAATGCCAGGATTTCCATTATACATTGTGGAGGATCTTTTGACCACTCCTAACATTGGTGAGTAGTCTTAAGTGACAAATCCACTCTAACATTCCAATATCTCTAAGCCTTTGAATCAGTTCCTTTTCTTTAAACCAAGGAAAGTTTGACATTTCCAACTCAGTCACTTTAGGCCACCTTTATGTCCATATTCCAGCCAACCAGCCTTCTATTAGAGCCTTTTTTAACTTCTTGAACTGAAATATTAAATGTAGCATTTCTGCTATATTAATAAATTTGGTCTGATCCAACTTTTTGTTCCTTCCACCATTATCTCCCATTCTTAATATTCATTTCCCCATATCCTCCTTAGTTTTTCTTTTTACTGAAAATTCAAGTAGTTCTTTTTGAGTGTAGGGCTCCTTGTCATGGGTCACATTTGTTATCTCATCTTTAGAGGCCTGCTGGAAATTGAGTCTAGTTATAAGTCTAGAAGAAGGAGAGGTAGTGGGGATGGGTCCTTAGGAGACTCACCATTGTCATGCATGGCAAGTAACACCAGGGAGGCCATTATAGTTTCTTTAGGCAAGGCAGGCTTAATCCTCTCACAAGGAATGAAGAAGTTATTCCACTAGTGGTGAAAAGGCTGTTCCCATGGAATGTGGGAAGTCCTCTTCCACTAGCAAAAAATTGTCAGGATTTAGAGGCACAATATCCTCAACTTCATCAAGGTCCTCTTATACATCTGCATTTAAACTTTCAGGATCCCATTCCTTCCCAATCTATGTCATCATTTTAACAGTAGATACTCTGTGAAGCTAGGAGTTAAACTTGTATTGTAGCTCTGTCAGTCCTAGAATAAGATTCTGTGTTTGATTTTCAGCAATCTCAGTCCTGCTGTTACAAGATATAAGGACCTCCTTTGGGGAACACGTGAAATTTTCAAGTCTATTTATGTGACTCCTTAGGCTAGGAATTTAAATTCCTGAGCTCAAACTTTTCTTTCTTCACTTTATCCAGAAACAATAGAGTCCATCTCATGATATTTACTACTTGGCCAAAAATGTTCACAACAGTCATCTAGATTCTTGCTTCCTTTAGTTGCTGGATTAGAAATAGCCAATGGTGATATTTTGCATATCTCTATCAGTACCCGCTTTAATATGGGAAAGTGAGTTATTAATATTTTTAAATTGAATCTGATTTAGAAAGTCAATTTTTGAAATACCAGAACAAAATCAGAAAACTCTTCCTTAAAATAATTTGTTTCTCTGTATCCTACTCTTGGTACTCAAATCTGTATTAGTCAGAGTTTTCCAGAAAAATAGGACCAATAAAATACATATGTTTGCATGTGTGCACGCACGTGTGCATATACACACACACACACACAAATAAATTTATTACAATAAATTAACTCATTTGATTATAGAAACTGAGAAGCCCCAAAATTTGTAGTTGGCAAGCTGGAGAGCCAAGAGAGCTAATATGCAGTTCCAGTCTGAGTCCAAAATCCCAAGAACCAGTAGAGTCAATGACATAAATTCCAGTCTTAATGCTGGCAACCTCAAAATCTAAGACCATTCTATGTTCCAGTCTAACTTCAAAGGCCAGAAAAGACCAATGTCCCAGATCAAGGGAGTTAAGTAGGAGGAGTTTCCTTTTTGTTTGATTCAAGTTATATTGATTCAATGAGGCCCCTACCCACAAGAATATACTTTACTCAGTCTACTGATTCAGACATTCATTTCATCAAGAGACACTCTCATAGACATACAAAGAACAATGTCTGGTCAAATATCTGGGCATGCTGTAGCCCAGTTAAATTGTCAGATAAAATTAACCATCACACCAGACTTTATTCTAGCTTAGCCTCAAGAATAGATGTACTTCTAAAATCAGGCCTGTTCTACCAGTGATGACATTTAGTGGTGGCTGAGTTTGTTGCAGAGCTAATCTGTAATTTGGGACAGGCATTACCTTTATGTCATAGTATAGACTAGATTAATACATTAGAAAAAGGATCTCAGCAATTAAGTATATACTGTTCTGTAACCACAAACCAAGGCAACACAGAGTGAAGCTAATAGTTCAGAAAGATGCTACATGTTTGCTCCATTGAAGGCAATGGCAATGAATTCTAGATTTGATTCTGAGTGTAAGATGCAAAATTCAGCTAGAAAAAAAAACAAAAAACAACAACCTTTGATATTAACAGAGGAAGAATGTTTGGGTGTTAACCCCGTAATGGTTCTTGAACATATAGTGCAATAACCTTTTAAATGCTGACCTTGATGTTACATTGACTGCCTTATTGGCACCAAATTCTGTTTGATAATCTACCAACAGATGGCCAGGGTATCTTGGCATGCTTGCTAGTCCCTTGCCTATTTGTGCATCATTTGACTGTATACTTCTGAGGCAGTAGAACTTAGCTGAAGATGTTCTGGTTCATTGTTTCCGGCAATGGTTTTGGCCTTATCTGGAATTCTTTCATTCAGATTGACTTGTGGCCCTAATCTTGTTCAAACTCATTGTGAAACAGTAAGGATATGACAGTTTTATAAAGTTTTAAGATCTACTGCTGTGTTCTATAGTGTGCATTTCCAAGCATTGTCACTTAGTAAATAGGAATATTTTGTGAGTTGATTTAAAAATATTTTGAAGTTTAGTTACATTTTGAGTTGAATGTATACAACTAAATAGTACTTTAATACTAGGACATTGTATTCCTGGCCAATATTAAGTTATTATCAAATGAATCATTACTGATTTATAAATAAGTGGTGACACACAGACTTTTATCACATTTTTAATGATAGTAATTTACCCTCCTCTTACTTGGAGTAGTTCCACGGTAGCATGCAAGAATAATGGATACATTCAAAGCCAAAATCAGCTTGGGGTTAACATTTTATAATGAAACATTTGGCAGAAATCAGTATACACATGATTTCAGTGCCCTTGTTAAAGAAATAATAATAAAAAAATTTTTGACAATACAGATTACAAAAGTTGAGATTTCACATCATTTGTTCTGGGAATTCTAATTTTTTTTTTTACCCTGATGAAATATCAGAAATTTGTGCCAAATTATATGTACCAGGAAAATTCTTTTAACATTATATATAAAGACAGAGTGAAAAATTATTTTAATTGTGAAATATTTAAATGAATTGTGACACATTAACATGATGAATATTACAAGGCAGCTGGCAGTTATATAGTATCTTTGAAAAAGTTAATAGATGAGTCAGTATATATAATTTTAACCATGTGTGTTTTTATATGCAAGAAAATATATCAAAATATCAACAATGTATTTTTGATGGTGAAATTTCAGATGTCTTTTCTTTTTTGTTTTATTTTTGCCAGATTTTTTTACAATGACACATAAAATGTAATTAGAAAATACCATACTGGTTTAAAAAAAAAAGCATAAAAAATTTCAGTTGGTCATATTGCACTATTAATAGCATTAAGAGAGGATTTTCAGTTTAATTGATAGGTAGATGAATGTACCTGGAAAGATCCCCGTGAGCCTTACTTGCTTACAAGCAAATCTTATTATAATATTCAGACAAACTAAAAAGACACCTTCACTTATGTGAGTTTTAGGAATTTAAAAATTGAAAGAGTAAATATTTCTCACTTTTGAAGGTCCCACAAGAATTAAGCAATACTCCCAGTAATTGAATCAACCTGCTATCTTCATATCTTCTGAATTTGAATGGCACCTGTACCAGAATAACAAAAAAGAAAATACACAAACATACAACATTGGCTGAATCAATAAAAACCACACAGAGGAAATTACTATTCCCATTAAATATCAGATATGATAACAAAAGCAGGAATGATAACTACTTATATAAAGATTTACATTTTATAAAACATCTACAAACAGTTGAATGACAAATTTATTCTAGTCACATCTGCCTCAAAGAGGATATTCCTCCAAGTAAAATACTGATAACATACTGCAAAAAATGTTTATTAACATTTTGTATTTCTTTATGTTCCAGGTCAGGCAATCATTTTATTTCAGTCTTTTGTATAAATTATGTAAAGTATGTAAAAACATTTTGTAGAAATGTGGGGGGGGGATCTCTCCATGTTGCCCAGGCCAGTCTTGAACTCCTGGCCTCAAGGAATCCTCTCACCTTGGCTTCCCAAAGTGCTGAGATTACATATGTGAGCCACCATGCCTGGCCAAATATTTCATCTTTATTACTTGTTTACTAGGCTTTCATTGTTTCCATGTCTTTTTTTAAACCTCATTATTGCTTTGTCATATTTTCACTTCAATGAATTCCTTAGCAAAACCCAAAAGCCTAAGTCACACTAGGAGAGAATGAAGCTCTGATGCGGGATAAGTCTCAAGTCTTTGTTCCTTATGAAACCTATAAAAAGAACTAGAAAAAAATAAACCAAGGTTTCAACCCCATTTCTATCTTTTTAGATATATTTGATCCTAAATCCTAGTAATTAAATTGGTGAAGGGAAAAATAAATCCTAAAAGTTTTTAAAAGTAAAATGAAGAAACCATGTTGCACTTGAAAATTTTACCAAAAATAATTTTTCCAATGTAGATGTGCTTTTGTAACTGAACACTATTTAAAGTCTTATTTAAAAGTAGAATATGTTATAATAATTTGGGGGTTACTCTATTTCATTAGTCACAGAGTTTCCATGTCGTCAACACCATCAAGGCAACAAAGAAGACTTATGTCACCATAAGGATTTAACCAATAACAATAAAAGTCTTCTTTTTTTGATGAATTTTTTTTTGTTATAGATTCCCGAAGTGATTTCTTTCTAAGTTATATTATTATAACGGTTTACTCTAAACTAATCAAATTTAATGAAAGCAAAGTCAACATGTTAAATATTTTAAAAGATATTTTTCCGTTGAAGGAGATTAAGATCTAACGGCTGAGGAATCTGGAGTCCTCTCAATAATTTTCATTTTGCAGACCTTGTTTACACTATTTAGCATAATTAATAAAAACTTGATTCCATATGATGGAATTTTATCTCCCAACCCATTTATCAGGTATTATTTTAGAATTAGCAAAAGAAGGTTGTTGCAGAATGGTTTTGTGTCAAAATCATGTGATGCCACTCCGGTCTCATAGGTGCCATAAATCTTTTCTTTGAATGTATCTGTCCATTTATAATATTAACATCACTGCAGATACATTACTAATGACACAATTGTATCTGGTCCTGCGCTAATCTATTTTCACAGAGCTTGAAGTCTACCTGTACCCTGAGGACAACAGGGCCCAGCACCAAGAGTCCTACTAGTGGGTACTACTCCCAGTAGTGTTATTGAGAAGCTGGTGGGTTGTGAAGAGGTTAGTGCTGTACGAGGACGACCAAGTGAGGATGGTACAGAGAAGCGGAGACTGGCTGATGAGGCATGGCAGTTATCTCATATGGAAGCTGCCATAGACACAAAGAGCCGGAGGTCCTGATAGGAGAGCTGAGGCAAAGGGGTAGAGCAAAATCCCTGGTCAGAAGCTGTGCAAGACTTAGAGAAGGGCAATTTAGATGAGTGGGTGACAGGAGCATTATTATATCTAAATAATATTATTCACCATATCCTGAAACATTTCCTATTGGATACCAAAATAGATGGAATAGATATGATGTCAAACATCTCAGAAAAAAATTAGTTGTTATTAAAAGTAACATCGATTCTGATCTTAAAGCATGTGGGCTGAATAAACTGTTTCTGTTTTGGCAATCTCCAGCACAAAGGGCTGCAATGTAAATTAGCATTATAGTAACCAGGAAACAAGCAATTAGTCTAAGGTTCCTATAGAGTTTTTTAAAGGATGCAATTATCACAAAGAAGGTGCCAAAACCCTGTGAAAGATTAGAATGGATCATGAGTCATTATGTTTGTGTTTATATGAGAATCACAGTAGAGTAACTGAGTTTGACTTGGCTCCTCCAAAGCTTTTATCTTCTCAGGTGTAATATCATGATAATATTTGTCCTACTTAACTAATAGCTATGAAGTGCAAGTGAGGGAATACACTTGACAGCAATAAAAACTCTAATAATACACTTTACAGATATAAATTGCGTGATAGTTATTCAGATTATTAGAAATTCACTTGCCATAGATGGAAGCTGGAAAGGACATTCATGGAGTGAAGAACAAAATTAATTTAATGATGATGATGAAGAAAAAAGTTTTTCTCCAGGCATTATCACTGATTAAAAGAAAACCTTTTTTTAAAAAAATCTGTAGTGTAATGTAATGCCATTTTGTAAACTGATTGCTCATAAAGAAACTGACATATTTTTTCCAAGAATAATTAGGTTTAAAGAGTTAATGCAGAAGTTGTTTAGAATTAGGGGTGAAATGATGAAAGGTTATTATCCAGAGGAAGCGTCTGGGCTCTGGAAAACAGACCCTAAGATAAGAACTTGAGTGCAGAGAGCATACTGGGAAATCACAATTGGGATTCATTCCATAGGCAGACTCTCTAAAGAACCTTGTAGTACCTTTGTCAGAATTGTCCCTCACCAAGACAATGTTTTCCAAGATTTTCATGAGTGTTTTTTTTTTTTTTAATTACACTTGGGAATATTAAATTCCTGGTATACCTAGCCTGCCCCATCCTTGGGCTCAGGAAATTCTTATGGTGCTAGATGAAGTTTCCAAGAAGAAAAGCAGAGTGGTAGTAGAGCTAATGGCAGGCAAAAAATAAATAATGGAAAATTAAATAATCATGTGCCAGAAAGTTTAACTCATTTATCCATCATTTTTCCAGTTTATAAAGTAGGAAAACTAGCCTTTTTGCCAGAAAGACCTGTGTAAAAGTCCTAACCCTACCCAGTTAATAGTAGCTATGTGACCCTGGTAAAAATATTTGATATTCCTACCATAGTTTCTTGATAAATGAAGTAGGCAATATAAAATTATTCTACAGGTTTTTTGAAACATTAAACAAAAGTACCCACAGCTCAGGTGTTGAATTTAAATAGTCTATATCCATCTCATCTGCTATTGTGAACTGTATTGTGTCCTCCCCAGAATTCATATGTTGAAACCCTAACCACTACATGACTGCGTTTGGAGGTGGTGGGTCTATGGGAACATGAAAAAGGTTAAATGAGGTCATAAGGGTGGGGTCCTAGTCCAATAGGTCTAGGGACCTTATAAGAGAAGGAAGAGATACCAGATCTCTCTGTGCTATGTGAGGATACTGCAAGAAAGTGGCTATTTGCAAGCCAGGAAGACAGCCCTCACAGAATCAGAATCTGCAGGAACCTTGATCTTAGACTTATCCAGAACTGTGAGAAAATAAATATCTGTTGTTTAAGTCATCCAGTCTATGGTGTTTTGTTGTAGCATTCTGAGCAAACTAAAACATCCCCTTTCTAAATCTATACATATGGTATATAGAATATGGCAGTTTTGACTTAAGTGGGGAAAATGATTTATACTTTAATTTATTTTTTTATATGAGAGATTTGTAGGTTACTTTAGGGTTGTATTACCATCACTGCCACTTTCTACTTCATTGTAGTGGGCTTTTCACTTGCTGCCTTATTTTTCCTTTGTCTGGTTTATAGAAAAGTTTTTTTAGGCCTGTGTTTAACTTAATTAACTTTTAAATCCAACTTTATGTTTCATATATTTATTCCAGCTCACACATTTTTGAATGATTCTGATTTTTTCTTGTTATGAGACACACGTTTGTTTGATCTAAGCTGCTAAAACCATAAGAATTCATGTTAACTTTGTATTTTATGGATAAATACATTATAATTGGAAACCTATGGAGAGTTCCTGACTTCTAAATGTCATCCAAATATCTATTTTCACTAACAGGAACCTCTCCATTCACAACCAATTCATTATACAAACATGTATCAAGTAAGTTTATGTGTTAGGTCCTCTCTCAAGTACTAGGATCATAGAGGCTACCTCTCACCTCCCTCACTCCCCACTCCACCATAAACTAACAGTCTAAGTGAAGCATATAAACAGACTATTACAGTTCAGTGTAGTAATAAATGATAGAAGTATTACACTGTTACTATTTTAAGTGAAACACATCTGGGTAGAAATACATCTCTCCAGGGCAGAGTCTGCAGTATGGCACCGGCTTTATTTTCTCACACTGGGCACAGGAATGTTGATCCCAAATTGTCTTAAAGTCAACCCTGATCATACAGGTTAGAGGATTTTTGTTTGTTTGTGTGAACATTTGTCTTTTTCCTGAGGACTTTGTAAAGATGATGAAATGATTTGTTGACTAGTGAGCGTACACTCTATAATGACAACTATTTTATAGTCTCCTTTATATACAAAATATATATCTGCAGACAACAAACTGTAAAGAATGTATCGTGGGTTCTGCTGTCAGTGTCATCTCTCTCAATAAGGAATAGGCAGTAACTCTTAACCAATGCAGCTACGGGACAAAAGATACCATTCAGTGCAACCCACATGGTCCCCTCCCCATGCCGTCTTTCTTGACACATGCATCCTGGTGCTTGCATAAAACCTCCACGGGACTAAGGCACAGATAAGCTGTCGATACCTTCCCGTTGCTTCTATTCAAACACTATGTAACTCAAAATTGAATCCTAAAGTTCTAAAAAAGAGTTAAGGAAAGTTCAACATGACCTCATTTTTCTCATGATCACTACGACAAAATGTTTATTAACAGCTTTATTGAGATATAATTAACATACTATAAAATAGATCCACTGAAAGTGTACAGATCAGCTGGGCTCGGTGGCTCAGCCTGTAATTCCAGCGCTTTGGGAGGCTGAGGTGAGTGGATTGCCTGAGCCTGCGGGTTCGAGACCCGCCAGGGCAACTTGGCGAGACCTTGTCTCTACAATAAATCAAAAATTAGCCGGGCGTGGTAGCGCGCGCCTGTAGTTCCAGCTACTTGGAAGGCTGAGGCGGGAGGATCAACTGAGCCCAGCAGGTCGAGGCTGTGGTGGCCGGGAGCAGCCACTGCACTCCAGTCTGGGCGACAGAGTGAGACTCCAACTCAAAAAAAAAAAAAAAAAAAAGAAAGAAAAGAAAGCGTACAACCCAATGATTTTTTCATAAATTCATGAAGCTGTGCAGTCATCACCAAAGTTCAGTTGTAGAACATTTCCATCTCCTCTGAAAGTTCCCTCAGATTTATTTGCATCAGCCCCTTCATTATACCACTCTCAGCCTCAGTCAATTACTGATCTGTTTTCTGTCTCTACAGATTTGCTTTTTCCAGAATTTTACATAAATGAAATTGTGAAATATATGGCCATTTGTGTCTGTCCATGTAGTTTTTATCTTTTTTGTTTTGAAATAATTGTAGATTCACAGAATTCATGTATACCTCACTTTGTGTCTCCTAATGGTGATTTCTTATGTAACTATTGTACAAGATCAAAATCAGAAATTTGCATGGGTACACTGTATGTCTGTAGTTCTATGCCATTTTATCACATGTACTAGATAACCTGTAGATTTGTATTGTGTGTGTAGATTTGTCATTTTGATAATGCTATATAAATGAATCATGCAATGTGACTTTTTATATTTAATAATGTGCAGTGTATTGTTCATCAATTATACCCCATAAAGATGTTCAATTAGGGGTAGACAAGGTACTTATTCACTCAGATCAGAAGGACCTTGCTTATATCTATGAGATGAGAGTGACCATTTGGACATAAAATCTCTGTAGTCTCAGCTCTTCTTAGAGCAGAGTTGACACATTTTGTTTATGTCGATATAATACATAAGCAGATTAAGGAAAATAACAATAACTTTTTTGTAAAAGTTATGATGATAAATAACCCTAAAAATCAGCTTGAGGGTGAATGAACTCCTATTTACTGGAATGTAACATTTCAGCTTCTCATGGGAGGTGCCCTGTCCATGGGAAAAGTGTCAGGTGAATGAAGATGGAGGAACAGAGAATTTCATTCCCACTTTTCTCCTGTCAATGGGAAAAGGGCAGATATGGTGAAAACACAATAGCAGATACTTCCATTAACTTTCCCAGTAAAATTAGTTGTTTTGTTCTCTCTAAAGTGCTTTTAAGTGTGTGTCTTAGTATAGATATTTAGAGATTGCTCCAGGTATTACATTACATATATATAACTTGTTACGGTTGACTAGTGCCATCATTTTGCCAGTTCAAATGAAATGTAAAAATCTTGCTTTTTTTAAGTCCCTTTATTTTTTCCCTTTTAGACTATGATTGTCTTACATATTAGCTTTAAATACATTGAGAACCACAACAAACAATGTTATAACTTTCTGTGTTATTGGCTTTTCCAGTACCCAGTCTAGGATACATGAAGCAAAAAGAAGACCCTGAGAACTTACTGCTTTGTCATCCCCTGGGTCCTGAAGTTAGTCAGTCTTCCTTCTTCTTAACCCCCTTAAGAGTTTTTCTTCTTCCTTCCTAGCCAGAGAAATCAGGCAAGAGAAGGAAATCAGGGATATCCAAATAGGAAAAGAGAAAGTTAAGCTATTCTGCTTTGTAGATGATATGATCGAAAACCCTAGGGAGTTCATCAAAAGCCTCCTTGCACTGATAAGTGACTTTGGTGAAGTCTCAGGGTACAAAATCAACCCAACAACATTGCATTTCTATACACCAGCCACAAGAAGACAGAGAACCAAATAAAAAGTACAGTCCCATTTTACCATGATTTTGGTGAAGTCTCAGGGTACAAAATCAACCCCAAAACATTGCATTTCTATAAACCAGAAACAAGAAGACAGAGAACCAAATAAAAAGCACAATCCTGTTTACAATAGTCACAAAAAACCTGAAATACCTTGACATCTACTTGACCAGAGAGGTGAAAGAACTTTATAACAAGAACTATAAAACATTGCTCAAAGAAATCAAGGATGACACAAACAAATGGAAGAACATTCCTTGCTCGTGGATTGGAAGAATCAATATGGTCAATATGCCCATACCACGCAAGACAATCTGCAGATTCAATGCAATGCCCATCAAATTACCAACATCATTTTTTTTGCAGACCTGTAAATGACAACAGAGAAATTCATATGGAAACAAAAAAGAGCACACAAAGCCAAAACAATCCTCAGAAAAGGGAACAAAGTAGGAGGTATCATACTTCCAGACTTTAAACTCTATTATAAGGCCACAGTAACTAAAACAGCCTGATATTTGTACAAGAATAGGCACATATATCAATGGAACAGAACAGATTCTGGAAGCAAAAACATGGTCTCTCAAACAGCTCATTTTTGACAAAACCACCAAAAACCATCACCAGGGAAAGGAGACCATATCTGGCATATAGTGCTGGGAATACTGGCTGACCATACACAGAAGAATGAAACTGGACTCCTATCTATCAACATAAACAAAAATCAACTATAAATGGATTAAAGACATAAACATAAAACCTCGGACTATGAGAATCCTAGAAGAAAACATAAGAAATGCCTTTATGCATATCGGAATAGACAAAAAATTCTTAAACAAGTCCCCAAAAGTGAATGCCATAAAAGCTAAGATAGACAAGTAGGGCCTCATCAAACTGAAAAGCTTTTGCATAGTAAAAGTAACTATCAAAAGAGTAAAGGACAACCCACAAAGTGGAAGAAAATATTTGCAAGCCTAACATCCAGCATCTACAAGGAACTCAAAAGAAGTGAAGGGGGAAAAACAAACAACCCCATTACAAAATGGACATATGAATTTTTGTATTGTGCACACAAAAGGTCTGAGAACAATGATATTGGTAATTTAATGGGTATTGTGTTGAATCAATAGATTGCCTTTGGTGGAATGAACATCTTAACAATGTTGATTTTTTCAATTCATAAGCATGGAATATTTTTCCATTTGTTTGTGTCATCTTTGATATCTTTGAGCAGTGTTATGTAGTTTTCTTTGTAGAGATCTTTCATTTCTCTGGTTAGGAAGATGCCAAAGTATTTCTTCTTGTGTGTGTGGTTATTGTGAATGGAATTGTGTTTTTTATTTGGTTCTCTATCTCTTTGCTGTTGGTGTATAAGAATGTGACTGTCTTTTGCGTGTTTATTCTATACGCTGAGACTTTGCCAACAATCCTTAGCAAAAGAAACAAAGTGGGAGGTATCACACTTTCAGACATTAAACTGTATTACAAGGCAACAATATCCAAAATAGCCTGGTAATGGTACAAGAGCAGGAATATAGACCAATAGAACAAGATAGAGATTGCAGAAGCAAAACCTCAATTTCTCAACCAACTCATCTTTGACAAAGCCTCTACCACCTACCACTGGAGAGAGGAGAACCTATTCAGTAAATGGTGCTGGGAAAACTGGTTGACAATGTGCAGAAGAATTTAACAGGACCTCTACCTATGCCATATACAAAAATCAACTCCAAATGGATCAAAGACCTAAACATAAAACCTTAAACTTTAAGAATCTTAAAAAACACACGAGACACCTTTATGGCAATCAATTCCTGATCGAAACCCCAAAAGCTCATGCCATAGGAGATAAGATAGACAAGTGAGACCTCATCAAACTGAAAAAGTTTCTGAAAAACAAAAGAAACCATTAAGAAAGTGGTATATAGTCCACAGAAGGGAGAAAAATATCTGCGAACTACACATCTGACAAAGGTCTAACATCTATGATCTTCAAGGAACTCAAGCGTGCCAAAAAGAAAAAAAACAAACAGACCCATTAAAAAGTGGGGAAAAGACATGAACAGACACTTCTCAAAAGACATACAAGGAGCCAACAGACACATGAAAAAATGCTCAGCTTCACTAAATATCCGAGAAATGCAAATCAAACCACATTGAGATACACCTAACTCCAATAAGAATGACCATCATTAATAAAACAAAAAACAACAGATGCTGGTGAGGATGCTTAGAAAAGGGAATGCTTCTACATTGTTGGTAGGAATGCAAACTAGTTCAACCTCTATGGAAAACAGTGTGGCAATTCCTACACGAACTAGAAATTGACCTTCCATATTACCCAGCAATTCCCTTTCTGGGAATATAGCTGGAGGAACTTAAATCACGCTACAAAAAAGATACACGCACATGCATGTTTACCGTAGCGCTATTCACAGTAGCAAAAACATGGAACCAACTGTGCTGCCCATCAAAAATGGACTGGATTGAAAAAAAATGTGGTATATACACACATTGAAATATTATGCAGCCATAAAAAAGGGCAAACATATGGACTTCGCAGTCACTTGGTTGGATTTAGAGTCTATCATACTCAGTGATCTATTACAGAAACAAAGAAATGAATACCACATGTTCTCACTCATAAGTGGACCTTGAACATTTACCATAATACTATAAGAAAGGAGTTGGCAGTAGCCAGACCAGGCAAACTGTCAGGCGAGGTGGGGTAGGGCACACAACATCAATAAGGGTACCTGATCTCAAACCAGGCAAAGTGGGGACCAAAGGGAGACCCAAACTTTACCTGTACAGTGACCATTTGTATACCTAATCCTGAATTGTTCCCCACATCTTTGAAATTAAAAAGAATTTTAAAAAGTGGACAAAGTACATGATCAGACACTTCTCAAAAAACCACATGCAAGCAGCCAACAGACACATGAAAAAATGCTGAGCCTCACTAATTATCAGAGACATGAAAATCAAAACTGCAGTGAGATAACCACGTAGCTTCAGTAAGGATGGCTATGATTAATAAGTCAAAAACAACAGATGCTGGTGCAGGTGTGGTGAAAAAGGAACACACTTCTACACTTGGTGGAAGTGCAAGATAGTTCAACCTCTATGGAATCAGTGTGGCAAATTCTAAAAGAACTAAAATTGACCTTCCATATGATCCAGCAATCCCTTTCCTGGGATTATACCTGGAAGAACATAAATCATTCTATAAAAAAGACATCTGCACATGCGTGTTTACTGCCACACTTTTTGCATTGAATCAACCTTACTACCCATTGAAAGTGGACTAGATAAAGAATATGTGGTACATATACATGATGGAGCATTATGCAGTCATAAAGAAGAACAAAATCATGAACTTTGCAGCAAATTGGATGGAGTTGGAGACCATCATACTAAGTGAACTATCACAGCAACAAAGAACTGAATACCACGTATTCTCACTCTTTTATCTTATTTTTTAAACTTATTTTTATTTATTTTAAAGATGTCAGGTACAACTCAGGATTAGGTAGATAAGAGGTCATCATACAGGTAAAATTAGGGCCTTCCTTTGGACTCCACTTTGCCTGGTTTGAGATCAGGTACGCTTTTTGAAGCTATATGTACGCCATCCCCTCCCCTGGTAGTGTTTCGCTACTGTCAAACCCTTTCTTATCATATTATGGTAAATGTTCAGGGTCTGCTCGTGAGTGAGAACATCTGGTACTCAGCTTTCTGTTTCTGTGATAGATCACTGAATATGTAGACTCTAAATCCATCCAAGTTGCTGCGAAGTCCATAATTTTTCAGTCTTTGTGGCTGCATAGTAAAGAGTGTGGCAATTTCTAAAAGATCTAAACAAAAATCGATCTTCCATACAATCCAGCAATTCCCCTTCCGGGACTATACCCAGAGGAACGCATATCATTCTATTAGAAAGTTACCTACACACACATGTTTAATGAAGCATTATTCATTATTCACAATAGCAAAAACATGGAACCAACCATGCTAACCAATGAAAGTGAACTGGATTGAAAAAAAAAACGTGGTACATGTTCTCACTCTTAAGTGAGCCCAGAACAATAGTCACGGGAGCACAAGGAAGGGATCTGCAGTTGCTGGGCACTGCTAGAGGAGGGAGAGAGGGAGCATGGGAGAGTATCTGGGCTACTCTCAGGAGAGGCAGGGCCAATCAGAAGCCCAACTTCGCCAGCGTGCAGCCTACTAATGTAGTTCATCCTCAGTTGTCGTCAGAGAAATCTCCCACATCCCTATAATAAAATATAATTTTTTTTAAAAAAAAAGAGTCTTGGGCAGTCTGTTGTCTCAATGAGTCCTGCTTTAAAAAATATATAAATAAATAAATAAATAGTCTTTCTTCTTAACACTTTAAAGGGTTAGGGTCTCCATCTAAGCATGTGGAATTAAAAAAAGTACTTCTACTACATCTTATCCCCATTATTGCTTTTGAATTGTTTTTTTATTTTATCTTTATTACTAGACTGCTATAGAATCATGGAATTTATAGACAGAGGATATATATTTGTCAAAACATTTTAAAAACACAGCAACATCTCTGAAAAATATAGTTCGAGGCTTCTGTTTGTTGGTATCAGAAAAGTGTTCAGTCTGTTGTTTAACTTAACACTGGGCTTGATTTATGACTCTTTTTGTTAATACTGGAGCTTAGTCTTTGTTCACACATGTGCTTAACATGCAATCTCTAAATACTGAGACTCCAGTCCTTCATTGCTGCAGAAATCTCTACTCCCCTTGAATAGACTCTTCAAAATGTTGTATGTGAATTTTGGAGGCTACACCTCTATGAATTTCTAATCTTTTCCCTTTCTTTGTTTGATCACTTTGGCACTTTTGATACCTCCCCAGGAAAAATGTCATCTTGGATTATAACTGCAAAAATATATCTTCTTTTTCCTTCCTCAGCTGCTGCCCTTGGTGGTTTGTCACACACATAGCCAACTCCACCTCTGTCAGTCTCTCAACCTTTCCTCTTTTTTCCCATAGAATCAACTCCTTTCCAATATCTGTCATTTGCCAAGAACACCGCTGGATCCGCTCCAGGTTGGAATCCATTCCCGTCTCATGCTCCCTGCCTTCCGTGCCATGACTCTCCATTGAAACCTCTCCCAGTCCTCCCCTGAGTTTTCCCATCCCATATCCTTCATCCACGCCAGTAGAGGAAAAGTGTTATGCAGCTTTCACCCTTGAAGAAGGTAAACTTTCTTGATGCTGGATGTCATACCTGCCATTTCCCAAAGAAGAGGAGGAGGAGGAGCAATGATCTTGGTATTCCAATCTGAATTCTTAAGTAAGTTTCACAGGAATACTGATAAACACAGAGGTTATGGTACATAGTACTCTTCATATTATGTCTAGAACCCTTATTTCTTTCAGGACTTTGTCCTTTTTCAATTAGGCTTATGTGAGCTAGTTTCAAATTTTAATGGCTATTGATGTTAATTGTATTAAAAATACACTTTGGATTTTGAAAAACTTATGTTAAAAGAACTACTAGAGCCTAATTAATTTGTAAGTTTTAGACAATTCAATTAATAATGTGGTTGATTATTTGGTTATTAGATTGAAATGTTGAGGTCAGTGAAATGCAGCTTTTCTAAAAATAATGGCATACAATTTAGGGATGAACAAATGCAATTGCGTATTCTAGAAAAGGGAACTTCAAGATATCAGCTGCTTGTCCATGCCACTTCGGTATGAATACACTAATATTTGACTGTATTATGTGGGCTAGTGATCAGTTTATTGGAAAGTTCTAATTAATCCTAAGTTTTCATTTCTTATTCATATAATCATACCGAAATAAATAAACTCTAATTGCACATATTAGCATAAATTATGCAAAAACATTAAAAATGTATATCTGGAGTCTCATAAAACATATGGCTTATTATTACATGTGATCAATTATGTCAAAAATAAATACTTGTCCCCTGCAAACAACTATTTAAACAAAACCTGCCATGACTAGATTGGCCAACAAGGTAGTTATTTGTCATGTCATACAACATGCATTCCACCAAAAGCCTATCGCGAAATAAAAACAGTTTTAGATAACATTGGATTCATCTCTTTGTTTTATGGGGTTTTTTTTGTATATAATGCTCATGTTTTTCAGTGATAGAATTGTAATCTTCTTATTTGACATGCACTATCTCACCTGCTGCTTCGGGTAATTACAGGGTAGAACTCCTGAAATCCCTTGACCCCTTATTAGGATGTACAATCTCTTCCACCTATCAGTCACCAAGTGTTCACTACCTGTGGAGTCTTGATGACATAGCTCAGTTCTGCATGTCAAATAGTCATTTTAGTCCAATTAAATTCTCATTGCGTGGCATTTTGGACTGCTGATGAAAGCTAGAAGAAGTGTTGCTTCCTCTATGGGCTTTAATAGTATAACTTTTGACACAAAGTAAAGATAAATATTCCAAAGTTGTACTGCATGGCTATTTTCTCTCTTAAAAAATAATCATGTGACAGTGCAATATTTTCTTGTCTCAAACACCATAATAAATAGGAATTTGACTACAGTGCTTAATAGAGTAGCTCCATAGACCGAGATACTGAGGTTTTATTATTGACTTCTCACCAGGAATTAGACCTACCAGGCTATTTCACTGATTAAATTCTTGATTAATCACCTGTTAACGTGTCAGATTTTATTCGCTATGACAAGGGGCACTATCCATGAAAGGTGAAAGAAATGCTAAAGAAAATACCATTTATAGCCAATTAGATTCTTATCTAACTTCTCTTTTATGGATTAAATTATTTTTTAGCAATTATTTTTTTGAGGGAAGAATTCCACAGGCACTACAAAGAGAAAATGACTTTTTATATTTAAATTCAATGGAATCACCCAATTTTTTAATCTTTTCATGTAGCACTATCAAATAATGAAATGGCAATGGGGGAGCAATGTTTTTTATATAGGAAATATACTCATCCAATAAATTATTTTGAATATAGATATTAGTCAAGATGTATTTAATGGTTAAGCCATAGCTATAAATGGTAGAGCTGTTTATTTTTGGTTTTCACTATTAGAATGGCAATACTATTTGCTTGTGAATGAGCTAGTCCATGAGACTCTTTAGGTGATTATGCACTACACTGACAGTCTCATGAGTGATAGAGCCTGAGAAGGCTTCATGACCTTAAACTTATGTCTTATTCTTCAAACCTAACCTCAGCCTTTTTATTCTCAGTTTTGTACCTTCCCCAAACCCCAAATTCCATATTGATTTTAAGAGACACTAACAGAAAGTACTATCACTTTGTCCTTTGTCTTCAAGGAACTTGTCTTTTTTTTGTTAGGTAATTTCATGTTGGTAGTACTCTCCCTCTCTGTTCAATATTTGTTTTCAGATCTCAACTCCAATACTGGTAACAGTGACCCTTCCTGAATCTAAAATGTCATTCTGGGTTGCCTAGACCCTTGTCTATTAGAGTTTTATTAATGTAAAAATTACATGAATCTATACAAATCAGATAAACTATTTAATATTTATGGTCAATTTATACAGAGATATTAATGCCATCATTTATAATATTAGATATATTATATTTTGATAATTGTATTTTCTGCATATTTTATTGACAGTCATGGTCAAGGGCGGTTACTCAAGCTACAGTTCTAGCTCTATCTCTGGATTTTAACTTTTGGTTGTGCCAAATAATACACACATAAATTTATTTCCCTTTCTTTGTGTGATAACTCTGGCAGTTTTGATAAGAAAAGTGCAAGGAGTAAGGTGCAATGGAGGTTTCCTAGTTGGAAGTTGTGTCCATCACAGGGCCAACCAGCAGGGAGTAGGTGCAGAGTAAAGAAGAGGATGGGAATATGTAGTTGGCTCAACAGTCACCCAGGAATAATGGGATGAACAGAACTTTAATCAGAAGTCCCCCAAAAGGCAAAGCAGCAGTGTGTTCTCTGCCACAGGAAAAGGAGTCACCATTTTCTTTTAAGTGACTGGTCAATTGTCACCCGATTTACCTGGTTGGCTCACTCCTTACTCCACACCAACACATGGAATTTAAACCAAGAAATAACCAAAGCAACATTATTTACTCCTTAAATTAGTTCTCAGGCTTCAATAATTTCTTCAAGGGATCTGGTAAAAGGAATCTCATTACACAGTTCAAAAGATGCTGCGTTAAACACCCACCAACCAAGAAAGACTTTTCCAGAATGTTGTGCACATTGCTTTAGAGCATCCACGACCATTACTATAATAAGGATATTGAAAGAAACACTTCATGCTCTAGTTACATCTTCTATGGCAAATGAATCATACTGTAATGGTTTTTATAGAAACAGTAGGTCACCAAGTTTTTTAGGGTATTAAGAAAAAGGAAACTTGTAGCAACAGGAAAATCATATTTCCTGTTGATAGGCCACATCCAGCTATCCTTCTACTAATACCCAATATGTACTCCAAAGATAGTGTCTTAGGTGTTGCTGTGTTTTCACCACAACAGGGGAAAAAATGAGCAAAACCATACAAGCAGAGGAAAAAGTAAAGAAGTGAGAAAGAAAACCTCTACTGACTATGTGCTTTGTGACCATCATATGTTTACACTAGTTTTCTTATCTATCTGATCAGCAGCTTAGAAAGAAATTTCTGAACAAGAGTCCTTCCAGTTGGGGGGTGTGGGCATCACAGAAGTTATTGTATACTCTAATAGGAATTATTTTGAAGACTGTACTTTGGGATACATTAGTTATACTGAGCTTGAGAGGAAATCTGTTTCATTGTGTTGTAACAACCAATAATACATCATTACAACTGACTAACTAAAATAAAAAAATTAGTGAGAATTGAAACACACTACATTTAACCAACAGTTCGTGTAGAGAGAGAGAAAAAAAAAAACCTTAACTTTTAGAAATGCAAGATTAGTAGATTCAAAGCACGACGGGAAGTAGAGAGTACATGTTTGGTAAAGTGAACAATTTCAAGGACATTGCATTCAAACAGGGTCCTGGGGCTAAGCCATAGCAGTGTGCACTCTGGTTTAGAAGAACAGATTGAGGGCAGATTCCTGTTCTGCTTGGATATACAATGCCTAATTCTCTTCTCTGAATCCAGTTGCCCTTTCACTTCTTTAGAAATATTAATGTGTTCCATATTTTAGCTTACAACACACACAAAACTCATCCTTAATGTTAAATAACATACGGGAAAAAAAGAGAATATTAGAGACAGGTCATGCACTAGAAAGGTGTGGATACAGTCAAGCTGCTTTTTTCAGTAATTGAAAACTGTAACAATAGGGCATTTTTTGACCTTTAACATCATTGAAAATGTCACAATGAGTCCTCATGATGCAAACTAAAATTAGAAGTTCATGTGCATTTTTGGTCTCTGTCTGATGGAATCCGACCATTCTATAATACAAGGCAACCCATTGGGGGGGAAAAAAAAACATTTGGTGCTTTCCTTATAATATTCAGAAGTGTAGATGGAAAAAATACCATGATTTAAAATACTTCCTATGACCTACACACTGTTTTCTAGTGGAGAAGTAAGTTGATCATAGATTCTGGCATAAAACTTAAGCAAAATAATTATTACTCTTGCCAGCTCAGTCTGAATCGTCTATACGATTTTAGTTGGGTAACAAGGAACTGTATATATACTATAAGTATAAATAAAATGTAATGAGTACCGTCTTGTAGGAGCTAATACTTGCAATCAGTTGAGAAGACTTAGCACATTAGTAAAGGAAGGGTTTGAAATGAAAGATATTGTCAATTTGATTACCTTTTGGTTGTGCAAATGGACAGGCAATCTTGCTCACCCAAGGTCTAAAATTAGTGACATTTTTATACCTAAAAATTTACTTTGGAAAATATATATTTATATACTAAGTTATTTGAAATACTATCAGTTAGAAAAGGAAATTCTACTTCTATTTTGTCCCTAGGTCCATACTTATTGCAAAAAACAGTCATAAAGTGTCAGATCTAGGAACCACTAAAGATGCAACTTTATCACAAGTTGAATTATTAACAATAGAAATATGGAATTCACATTAATGTTTATAATGTTACCAAGCATTTTTAATAGAAAATGTATTGTAGACTTAGAATTCAGAAAGCCCTGTGTTCTAATCCTAGTGCTTCTACTTATATATCATTTTAACTTTTTAACTGTTAAAAAGGAGACGACGATGATGTCCACCTTGCAGAGTTTTGTAAAAACCGTTTGAGCTACCAGTGAAGCATTTAAACTCTGTCTGGATCTTGGTAGGGAAAAGCGTGCTGCTTCCACATGAACATAACATTCATAGCATATTATCATCTACTGGGAGACATAGATGATACTAATAACATCAGAAATTTTAGTTTAAATAAAAAAGTGATTAGGGCTGGCTATAAAAACGGGGATGTACCACTAAGGGATTTTCTGATTAACTTCGATTACCGCAAATAGGGATTACAATATGGCACGGTCTAAAATATGCTAAAGCAGTGGCTAATGATGAAGAGAAGGCATATCACTCCTCCTTCCCATCTGAATGAAAACTGAAAACTTGGTACTATTTTTTCTGTCTCTGGCTTATTAATGTTAAAGGGTGAAATGAAAATGAAACCCTGTTACTTCAGCCTGGATGGACGACTAATTCCCTTAGCAACTTGAAACGGATAATGTCAAATGTATCATAATTTCAATGTCACAGTGTTGTCTCTCAAATAAAGAAAATCATTTAGTGCACAAATTCCACTTGAGAGATGAGGAAACTAAGGCCTTTAGAGGCATGTAACTGGTCCAAAGTTACACAGCTGGCTCATGGCTGACTTGGTGTCCAGGTCCATGCTTTGCCTTTTAAGCAAACACGCACATGTTACCTTGATGTGCTGCTTCAACGACTTTCCACTAGTTGCGTTCTCTATCTTTTGGCAAAACATCATCATTTTATATTTATATACAGATTATCATATACTTTTTTTCCCAAAAAACGTAAGTGATTTTTTTTTTTTTGCTTCCAAATAAACTAGCTCTTTCCTAGTTCTTGGAACATAGAAAGTATTTTCTATGATTTCTCTGTTAGAACTGCATACTAGTGTAACAAATTCCATGTCTGAGAAAACTAATGAGAAAAAAAAAATCTTTCCAAAAGACTAAAACAACACTTTCTCATCCCTAGAGTTAATTAGATGAATATATATATGAAATATATATATATATATATATTTTTTTTTTCCTTTATGTTATAGGATTCAAATTAAGGCAGAAAATAATACTGGTCACAATATGGTAGTTTTGACGTGACACTTCTGTGGGATTATTTTAAAGACAATTCTGGGGCTATCAGGCATGACAGAAAGAAAGAAAAAAAATTAACGAAGCAAAAAAGTGGTCAATGATAATTTTACATTTTAGAATCAGAACAAAGGCTGAGCACTACTTTACGGGACCTAAGATAAATGCAAAGGGAAGAGAAAGGGAAAACAGCATACAAAGAAGCACCGAAACAGTACAGTATAATGGAATGGGAGGGAGAGAGAGGGTGGGACAGAAAGGAAAGTATTGCATATGGAAGGGAGGAGAAGACTGACATAGAAAATGACTTCAGCTGTCACTCAGGGTTACCAGTGCCATAACTTGCCTACATTGATCTAGCTTAATCCCCTTCAGTATCACTCCCTTTTCTTTTGCTGTCAGAGGCGAAAATATAAGGGGAGGAATATTTTTTAGATAGATTCCATTCTTACAGATAAGTTAATCTTTAACTGAATTGAAATGGGATTTTTAATGTTTCAGATAACATGTATTCTAAAGCCAATTTAAATTTTGTAGTACAGAATTTGCAGTTAAAATACTTTATTGAAACCCCTTTCGACTTATTTTCTCTTTATTGATTTTTAAACTTCAGCTAAAGAAAAGATTCAAAGATGACACCTGTGATTTGTTTTAAATCTTTCTTGCTACGAAAAAGCAGTGAATCTGTTTATTTCCTTATTCTACAGTTTTAATTTCATAGAATTTACTTCTCCTTTATGGTCAGAATTTGTTTATGAGTATGTGCACAATTGATTGATTCAACTCATAGTTTTTAACTGACGAGGCCATTAATATGGTTCAACTGGTAAAATATACCTGCAGCTTCCTGAGATCATTGGTGTTTGTAATCAAGGTGGGTCCAAACTTCTAGAATGCAACTTTCAGTCCTTATTAATTGGAGAAGAGGAGAATCTGGATCTATTACTTGCAAGAAAAATAATAGCTATGGGTAAAAGAAAAAGTAAGAATAATTAAGAGTAACATTGTGTAAACATTACTAGAAACAACTTTTTGTCAGTAAGACATTGAGAATTGAAATGGAAATTTAGAGCTGTACATTTTTTAGTCTAAGATAATTTTTTAAGTGTGGATGTACCTAACTCTGTGGCTTCCTGTTACATCTAAATATTCTTTGGGAATCTCTATTTCTGTAAATAATTAGGACTGTCTTTTTGTTATCCAGTAATAGTAATTTCATGAAATTAATCCAATTCAGTTACCCAAGGAAAAAAGTGGGTAATAGTTTCTAGTATAGACATAAGTCCAGGCCAGTATTTTTTATTTCGCGCAATTAAAGAAGAGATCTTTCTCTGTCATCTTGGAGACCCTGATTTAATTACTTATTCCATTCTTTTCTAGTGTCAGATAAGAAATTGAAGTTTCATGCTACCCTTCTGCTCTCCTTGAACATATAGCCAGGTTGTAAAGTCCCTTGAGCAATTTGGCATAGTTTGGACTCTCTCCTTAAAGAGGCTAAGACTGGAGTGGCAGGGAGGGAGCAGGTCAAGATGAAGGAAGATTTGTAGAGCTGTACTCAGACACCTATATGCCGGCCTGTATTATGCCTGGCTCTAGTGGAGAGTGTTATTAATCCTCCACTTTAATGAGCACCAAGCTTTCATATAAGATTTAAAATAAATCTCCTACCAGTGTCCCTTCACAGCATTACTGAAATTTCCTATGCTTCCATTAGACCTTGCAACTGGTAAAGAAAATGAGACATTTCAAGGCTATGGAACAGTGAAGCAGGGCAACTTAGTTAATAGGGATTTTTCCATACTTTTTACAGAAAAGGACATTATTTGTGTGTTTGCCCCATATTCTCACTAGCTTTGTGGTTCTATGTAAAATTAATATTGTCTAGTTGTGTATTTTTTGCATGAGAATATTATTATAATGTTTTTTCTCCCAGATCACCCAATCAGAATTAAATTTCTCAACTGTTTTTTTCTCAGCATCCTCTTCTTATCCCTTATAAAAATTAATAAATGTTTTGTGGATAAAGGAACACATTTCTAGGCCTTTATTCCAGCTTTCAGAAGAAAAAATAAAGATTCCAAGGTAAAATTTTAAAGTATTTTGCTGTAGATACTCATGTGGCACATATGAGTTTAATGGGAATTGGAAAAAATATATTTTTATGATATTTTGGTAAAATTAAAATAGATAACTAACTAAAATATTTACATTTCAAATGAGTGAGAGAAGATGGCAATTTTATCATCTGTGAAGTCAATATTAGAAACGGACTGAGAAATAGGCAAAGCATTGCTTCAACAAGATGACTTGATCTTGAACCTCACACAATGGAGGTCTAAAAATACTGACTAGAAGGAGTTTATGAAGGCTATGGTAGGCACTGAGGTTTTCTTTAGGAATTATAAAACCTCTATCTGTGCTCCAAAATGGTCTCATTCCTTGACAAATGACCTTCCTTGCAAAAGCAGAGAACAAACAAACTTTAAAGTCGTGAATTAAACAATGAAAAAAATTCAGAGGAAACATTTCAGCCATGTATTCTGACCTCTAAACAAAAGATCAAACTTTATGGGTGCCTTTTCTTGGCTATGTTAGATTTTCATATGTTCATTAATTCATTAGTTCCTTTCACTTACCTCCTACTCTTCACTAAGGATCTGTTTGGAAAAACAAGGACCCAAAACCTTCTCCCATGGAATTTATATTTAATAAAAATAAAAACATTCTAATCTGTTTGGCTAAGGGAACTTGCTTTACAACTAAGAGGAGTGGAGACAATATTTATGAAAATCCATTCAACAAGTGAAAAATGTATTTCATAGTTAAAACAATGTCAATCATCTATTTTCATGGAATTATCTTGATTTGATATCATTTGGGGGGAAACTGCGGACCCAAAGGAAGATGAGAAGAAGAATAGGAAAAGGCAACGACTACAAAGGACTTTGTTACATGATCAGAGAGGGAGTTGCTATGTATGTAGACTCTCTCAATTAATGGGTTGAGCTGAGAGTCTAAGGAGAGTGAAAGAACACAACTTCTGTCCATAAGGGAAAGAAAGATTTTAGTGACTGAAATTATAGATTAAAATTATGTTTGATTAAGATTTACCCTGTTTGGAAGCTAAAATATCTATAAAGGCATTACATGGGTCAAAACTAAACAAATCTGTCTGCCTTTTTTTTTTTTAATAATAACATATCAAGCAGACTTCTATATTCTGGTCTTTTGCAATAGGCAAGACCCCTGTATAGAATGTCTTCTATAACTACCATGACTGCCACTGGATGATCTTTCAAGTCAGTTTTCAATGTAAATAACAACACAGATACACTGGCTTATCATCCAATCTTGTGAGAGTTTTAATAGTATAATTTGAAGGGATAAAAAAAAATTCTTGCTTTATTTTAAATTTTTTTAAATTTACAACTTTTAAAAAATCCCAGTCAATATCAGATCAAGGTAAAAATGCAAATAATAAAAACCTGCAAAAATAAAAAGTGAAATTTCTGTGTATTCATAATATCCTGTTCCAATTAAAACCATGAAAATTTGGTGATTATTCTTTCAGAATGTGTTTCTTTACCTAAACATACCTGCACATATGCATCTACAAAGAAGTTGCAGAAATAGCACACACACACACAAACACAGTGAAAAAAGTGTATATATGTCATGAACACCTTTCCATATCATGTTGCACATTATTAAATTCCCAGAAAATTAGCACAAATTATACTTTCGCACTTAGTGTATGAGAATACTCCTTTCTTTGCTTCTCCAAGTCACTTCAGTTCAATAAGACATAAATTATTCTTGTTTTTATTTATTTTTTCAAAATTAAAATAGGTATTTTTAACTTTAAATACTAATACAGTTAAATAATACAAAAACGTGAAGATAATTTCATAATTATTTTGTTCAAAAAGTAAAGAAATTATTTTAATTGATACCCAAGTGTTAAAATTTAGTTAAATATTCTTCTAAATATTCACTCTCACTCACTCTCCTCTCTGTCTCTCCCACCAGCCCTCTCTCCTTCTCCCTGCTTTTCATTTAAATATGACCATTTTATGTCTGCAACATTATAAATTATAATCTTCCAAAAAAAATTATTTATTCCTAGTTGGTAAGATTGACTTAAAACTGGAGGATGATTTCTCAATAGTCAATATGATGTTGGTTATTTTAATTAAACTTAATGCTTTAATAGCAATTTTATATGGTTATGAAACCTATCATCAGTTACTGATAACTCTATTCATTAAGATATCTTATATTAATTGCAACTATTAGAATACTTTATAGAAAAGGTTGAAAACATATGGCTTCTATCTCACATTACAGGAATTCTGAAGGCAAATGTTTTCAGGGCGGGTCAATCCAGAAGCTTCTGAGTTGGCTTCTTTGAAAAGCTCCAAAGTTTTACTCTATGGTTTTAAGACAACTGCTCGGTTTCCAATTTTCACATGTATGGGGACTAACATCTAAAGGGAAGATGAAGGCATGTTTTCTCCTACACCTCGCTATTTTTATCAGGGAAGAAGTCCTTACCCATAAGCCACTAAGAAGAGTTCTCTGGAAATCATGTGTCCGTACCATAGCTGCAAGAAGCCAGTGAAATGAAGGGCTAACGTTTTAGAATCTGAGTGTGATGGGTTGTGTCAGCAAGGGAGAGGGGTAGGAACAAGTGGTAGCGATCAACAGTGTCTGCTACAGCTTTGAAGTCTTAAATCAACGTGAAGTTTCTAGTTAGAATCACTATATAGCCACATTTTTCTTTACTGCACACCGTTTAACCAGTTGGAATTTTTATCTTGATTTTGAATTCCTTGACACAACCTGCATAAGCATGAGCGTGTCTTTAATTCATTTCAACTACTTGAGGTAATTCTCAACATAGATATGGTTGTAATTGCTATTCGGTTTTAGTTTGTTTCAGTGATTTTGAACAAAAAGAGAAAGCAGAACATATGATAATAAATTGGAATTTATTATTAAGATAGCAAGTGTACTCTTTTTCTAAATTCAACTGGTGATTTATTATTTTCACGTGAAAGTGAGTGTCAATTTGGGAACTTGCATTTATACAGACATAATCTAAAAACTCTGCATTGCCTTCTGTTTCAGGAATGCCTGTTTTTATGTTAATCTTGTTTTCATTTATAGTTTCCATCATACAAATTACACATATAAAGGATATTGGACTTTTTATTTTATGTTGAGATTTTCGTTATTTCTTGAACGTATACCTATAGTAAAATCCAGTAACAACCCATTATATAAAAGAGAAATTATAGCTGATATTTATTGCATTCTTACTCTGCACTAGGCACTGAACTAAGAGCTTTGTGTGTACTCTTTCATTTGAGCTTCACAACAACTTTATATTGTAGAAGCTATTATCTCCATTTTACCATTTTATTGACGAGGAAACTGAGTCTAGATTAAATCATCTGATGACGTTTACATGGTCACAGATGTTCAAGCCAGGCTGCCCTGTTTTAACCTGAGCAATCCTAATTGGGCTTCCCTGGTCTAGATCACTACCTTATGCTTCTCATGGTTTTTGTGCAGGAATGACTAGGCACAACTCACGAATACAAATCTGTGAAACAGCACATAAAATTGCAGCTTGTGGACAAAGTTACAAATATTTTAAATTTCACATTGGACATGTTTCAAGGGCAATTTACATAACGCGGGTCATAGTTAATGTGTAAATTATAATGATAGTATGAAATTGGAAATATAATTACTCATTAGCCAACCTCGCTTGCAAGAATTAAGAGAATCCCAAGAGAGATAGCTTTATTTGGATAGGATCTGTGATTTTTGCCTGAACTTTGGTAGTATCTGTTTTTTCTGTACCCTCTTTTCTATTACCAAAAATGCTCTATTCACTGGGCACTCTACCTTGACCCTCATCCTGTTCAGAAAAATGAGTTTCTTTGATCATTGTTGTATGTATTTGGGAAATATAATATTGTACTATTCTTAAAAGCAGAAGATCTGGATTTACTTGATTTTTAACACAAACATCAGCAGAAACCGCCCAGAAACAAAATACGGTCTGATGGAAAATAGAAGTCCCCTCCATTCCCAAAGCGGGTTTCTCAAAAGTATGTATAAACTAGAGTTTTCCCTCAAGTGGTTTGAGAACACTGCTGAGGTCTTTCTTTTGAACTTCTTTGAACTCAAAGAGTGTTCACAACTGTTTGTGACACATTGTTTGAAGCTTGGGAGGATACCCCTTGTCCACAAACAACCTGAAACTACAGATCCAGTGGAAGGATGGAGTGCTCTAGTTGATGCTCATACAGCTCACAACTACTGCCTCTCACATCACAATACAACTAAGAAGGACATCCAAGCTCAGGGGAAACCAAATTCAGAGATAATGCTGAGCACAGAACAATGATACCCTGCCTGGAAGTTCTAAGAGATACAAGATCAGAATTTTCCCACACAAAAATGATTGTTACAAAGAAAAAGGTTTACTCTTAGAATATTTTCACTGCCAATGCTACAGAGATAAGTTTCCCCCACTACCATAATCGGGCATCCAAATACAGGGCTAATTTTAGGACTAAATTATCTATTATGGGTTTGGGGTTTTATTTTATTTTACATTTTTTAGAGTCAGGATCTCATTCTGTCACCCAGACTGGAGTGCAGTGGCCCAGTCACAGCTTACGGCGCCATTGGCTTTCTGGGCTCAGGTGATCCTTTCACCTCAGTTTCCCAAGTAGCTGGGTATACAGGTGCACACCACCATTCTCAAGTAATTTTTATTTATTTTTATGTAGAGACAGGGTCTATCTCATTATATTGCTCAGACTGGTCTCAAACCCTGGGCTCAAGCAATCCTCCTGCCTTGGCTTTCCAAAGTGCTGGAATTGCAGGCATGAGCCAATGCTCCCAATCACATTTTATTTTTTAATATTTTATATTTTAAAATTTAAACCTTAAAACTTAAAGCCATACACCAAATCCATTAAGAAGACAATACCTCAAGAATCATAGAATGAATCATTAGTAAGGTAAATTCTAACTTGATTCCTAAAATAAAGAAAAACACATACATACATATATATATGTATAGGGACATAAATATAGAATTATAAAACTTAGTTTTTGGTATCTCAAATCCATTTTATGCAGCATAAAAACTTTTATACATTTGGTTCTTATATTTGTTACTATTATTAGGATATTGTTATTAACTGGATTCTATCCCCCAAAACTTGTATGTTGATGTCATGACCCCCAACTTGATTACATTTGAAGACAGGGCCTTTAAAGAGGTAATTAATGTTAAATGAGGCTATAAGTTTGGAGTCCTGATTCAATATGACCCATGTCCTTACAAGAAGAAAAGACACCAGGGATGTGTGTACACAGATAAAAGGTTATGTGAAGATACAATGAAAAGATAGCTATCTGCAAGTCAAGGAGAGAGATCTCAAGAAACGATACCTGCTGAGGCTTTGATCTTGAACTTCCAGCCTCTAGAACTGTGAGAGTTAACGGTGTGTTAAGACACCAATTCTGTGGTATTTTGTTATGGCAACTCTAGCAGATTAATTCAAGTATCATTACTTCTAGGCACAACAGGTATTACTTATAAGCTAACAGTTATACAAGGGGGCTCCCCAAAACAAATTATTTTTTGGAGGGCAGGCCCATTGTATGACAGGCTTTCCCCACCCCAGGTAAGTGTTCTAGGAATCCATCAGCATCAGTACCAGCTAGCGATTTTGTCAGAGGTTATGTTTGGCTTCAGGGAATTTCTGTGTGGCAAAGATCGTTCTTCCACCATAAAAAGGCATCTGTCTACACTGCGCTGAGTGTTCAGCAGTTTTTGACCCCAAATGGCATGACTTCTGTGCCCTCTCCTCGCTTTCTCTCTATTCACCCAATCTTGCTCCAACTAACTTTTTGTGTTTGCCTGAATGAAAAAAGTCCTCAGAGGAAGACATTTTGCTGATGTGGAAGAGGTGAAAAGTACAGTAGAGGCAATAATCAAAACTGAAGAGCTCAAAAACAATTTTGAGCAGTGGAAAAAGCATCTCAATGGGTTATTGCATCAAACGGAGAGTACTTTGAAGGTGACTGAAGTTTAAACATATAAGAATAAATACATAATTTTTTAAATAAATACATTCTAAGGTTTTTTTTTTTTTGGTCCCCCATCATACTCTTTACATTTTACATGTGAGCTCTTTAAGAGAAAAGAGCAATCCCACATTACAGCATATAAATGAAGAGACTTTGAGTGTCATCTACTCCAACAATTTTGTTTTATATATAAGTAAACTATCCACAAATATATTAAATGACTAGCCAAAATCTTACAATTTATTAGTGACAGAGTAGAGACCAGATCACATTTGTTCTGATTCGAATACAACCAGGAGTACATCAAGTTGCCTTTTGTTCTTTGAAGTTTTTCACATAGTCTTCAGTGAGAAGAGAGGTTAATCATTTCATAATTGCTCATGTGTTGCAGTTTTTTATGATCATTCTTCCTCATGTGTTTTCTAAGGACACATAGCAACAGTCCCTGAAGTCCAAGAAGTCTGCTTTTTTAAATTATGTGATTTGTTTCAGACTTTTGCATATGTTATGATTACTTTTATAATAACCCCAGGAACACTGCATTTAATCCTAAAAAATAATTTCATAGAAATGATTTAATTTGACTTTAAACTGGCACTTCCAAGTGGCAGTATTTCTTCAATAGAATTTCATGTCATTTAAAGTAGACCACTGATACTGTGTCATCAGGTGATAATAAAGGAAATAATTAGTCCTTTTCAAATTTGTCTGCCTTGAAAGAAAAAAATTATACAAGTTAGATATGCCTATTAAAAAAGATGATGTACCAATGCATGAAATTCTCTGTATTATTATAAATATTTTCTTAGCAAGCAGAACAGTCCATTAATCTAGAACCAATTGCAAAAAAACTGTTGACGCCCATGGGGCCAGCGGGGTAGCCTCCTAAATGTATTTCAAGGCTTATGAGAATTAAAAATGATTCATTTTATTCCTATTAGCTTGCCTTATTTTCTTAAACTACTCAAAATCTTTATTGTACCCATCGATCAAGTTTTGCCTACAGTGATAAAGTGGAAATAAAAGAGCACCAGGGTAAAATGGGAAGAAAATGGTAAACTGTACCACCCCTTTCTGATTTCATGTGAGGCTGTAAGTGTGAAGGAGTTATGGGTATCTTAAAATAACCCTTCTTCAATTCAAATGTAACTCCAGGGGAAAATCTGTAAAGGAGTAGTGATCTGATTCCCAGTCCTGAATAAAAAGGAAAATCTTTATGAAATAGTTAATTGATCCATTTCACATATTTGTGCATGAGGGTTGAACATAATGCAGGAAATAAATCCACTCCAGAACAACTGCATCCATAAGTCAGTCTGGCTCATTTTATTGTGTATAACCCATTCAGTGCCCTTGTAGAATCTGTCATCTGTCATATTTTTATCCAAACCATTAACCACACTGGTAGATAACAATTACATCCCATCAAACAACTTGTGCAACCACGATGAAGTGCTAAAACTCTGTCCCATTCTCATGCCACAGACATAAATATATACAATACAACCTCCTTTCCTCACTGCTACTTATGTCAGTCCATGGCATGTACGTTGATCCTTTTCCTGCCGAAGAGGATCATGCATAAAAAGTGCTCTTGGAGGTGACTTACAGCTTGCAGGTTACCCTTTCCATAGTCCTTTGTCTAATCTTTGACATGCAGCTAGAAACTTGAGATTTCTGGACTCCACACTAAGGCATCCAGTCATATCTGAGTTAGTACCAGTCTTCAGCTCATCTGACTTGCGCATTCTCTGTCATTTTGGTGCCTAGAAAAAGTCAGATTCATTTTCCTTTTTGGAAATTTGAATTGATGGTTCCTTCTACTGGAATCATCTCTTGCCATTCAGTTTTCAGCTTTATGTGACCCCTTTAAAGAGGAATTTGCTGACCACATGATTGACAGCAGTTTCTTCTCATATTCAGTTTTATATTTTTTGCTTTAACAGTACAAACAACTATATAAACTTATCTTGGTCATTTCCTTATTCTCACTCCCCCAGTTACAGAAATTCTAAGAGAGCAGAAATCTTGACTTACCATCCATTGCTCTACCCACAGCACCACAAACAATGCCTGGTATTCAATGGACATCCAATAAATATTTGTGTAATGTGATGAATTTGTTAATAACCAATACTTTGGAAACTCTCTGGATCCCAATTTTTCTGATAGTACTTAGAGATTTTTCAATGTTTTCTTACATATATAATTCAAAATGGGTGCTATAGGATCATGATCTAGTCTTATAGAGTTGGCGAAAACTAATAGTGTTTTCTAATTTTCTATTGTCAAAATAACAGAATCAGGTTGTCTATTTTCCTTAGACTTCTTGGGCTTCGTGGTTTGTCTCTTTTTAGGGTTACTTGTCTCTATATTTGTCTTTAGGATACTCAGTAAGGAGTTCCAAGGTCAGCATTTTTATTTTAAAACAATTTATTGAATTATAAATATAATGACTTTCAATTAAGTAAAACACAAAAAAGTGCCTACAAAAATAGAAGTAATATATGTGTGTTGGAACCACTCAAAGAAAACTCTTTTGAAATTTTTCATATATTCTGACAGATTTGTTTATATCTCAATGTGTATTTTAGTAAAAGCAAAAACAAGTCAATGCAAAACAAGCCCTGGTGTTATCTCCTGATTTCCCAAGTCCCAGCTGGGATAAAAAGTAGAATCCTTTTCAGTCATCCAGGGTTGCTTAATTTGCCCCTTATAGGCTGATCATGGTATATAGGGAGCATGGAGAAGGTAGGGAGACTTTGTTTTGATAGGTGTGGAGGTCCTCAGGAGTTCTCCGTTTGACTCATCCCTTCAGGAGAAAAATAACAATTTGTGTAACAGATTCCAGCAAATAAAGCACGATGGCATAGCCTGGATGGGTGCCTTAGAGACAAAACCCAAACCAAGGCATTCTTTTTAAACATTTTTTTATAGACCTCAGTGATACCATACAGAGCTACAGAGAGCTAGAAGTTCTATAACTGGGTTTCTCTGATCAAGCAACTAGTTAGTGTATGTACATTATCTAACTAAAAGCCAATACACATTGGTATTTTATAGTTTTGCATCTAAATTAAAATGACTGCCCTATAATCTTGCTGTACAATCATGCTTTCAATTTTTGGTCTCGGTGCTTATGAGGGCACTGACAGGAAATATATGCTACCCTCATGCTGGTCAAATGAGAATAATTTAATGTAAGGATGGTTTGCAAAGGTGTGAGTGGGTATAGAAAGACCAACAAAGTATGGACTGGTAAAAGGAGGTATCAACATCCTAGGTCTGAAACAGAAAGTGAAAAAAGTTCACTTGCATAAAGAAGGCTTCCTAATAAGAACTGAATACTTGGTCCACACCCAGAATTTGTGCAAGCCCTGGGCAAGAATAAAACTTGAGGCATACAAATCATACATGTAAATAGCGTCTCAAAGTTATAAATCAAGCTAACCAATAGAGAAATAAAATATGTTCTGTCATCCTACCTTAGTTGAATCTTCACAATGGCTTGGAAGATCAGATTTGTATTTAGGATTCTCAGATTCCACGGAGTATCTCACTGGCACACTGCAGTGTGGGAGGACACATTGCCTTTCTGGGCCCGTGACTGCCTCACATCTTTTCAAGTCCCTGGAGGTACCTCATATGTGCTTACATGAACACTTCAGTCCATATTACCAAACTCGGTCTCCATTCTGATAACCCTCCCCCCAAAAGCTGTGCCTACTCATGCAGCCCCTAAAAGTTGACTTTAAGCTATTATAGCAGAGAATTTTGGAGACCAGTGTCCCAAGAACATAAGCCAGAATGAGGAGGCTGAACTCTGGGTGCGCCTGTGCCCTAGGCCTACAGATCCCTTGCTCTGTGGTAGGGAAAAGACTCCCCAAGGGAAGGACAGAGGCCTTACGGTGCACAGACTAAAGACAGGGCATCTCCTCCTCTTGTCCTGGTATATTACTGTGAACTTCAATAAAGAGCCACCGTACATACAGCTGGAGGAAACCTGGAGAATAAAATGGCCATCTCACTTTCTCTCCTCCTTCCCTTTCTCCCAGATTATCGCTGCTTTCCCTCTCTGTTGGCCCAATCACTGGGAAGCCGAGGCAAAGGCAGTCTCTGTGGTGGTGGGTTCCTATGGGTCAGCCACCAGGGCACAGAGCTGGTAGAAGAAATTGAAGGAAGTTAACTCTACAGCAAACAAAAGATCTCCAGCCCGGGCAAGAGGAAATTTAAGAGTCTAATGACCTAGGGAAGAAAAATTTGGACAAACGAATCTTTGCTTTGGGGGCCTTGCCAACCCACCCTTATAAACACCCTGAAACATAGTATTCTTATAAGTTAAAATGTTCTTCTCATACTTTAAAAAAATTTTATTTTAGAGATATGGGGTACATGTCAGAATTAACTAGACAAGTAGGATGTATGCAGGTGACGTTTGGGTCTCCATCCGGTTCTCACATCTCCTGATTTAGGACCAGGTACACCCGGTTATGTGCCACCTCTCCCTACCTCCCTTCCCTGGAAGTGTCCAGTGACTGCTGATCTCTCACTTGTGCTAATGTGATTAATGTTCAGGTCCCACTTATAAGTGAGAATGTGCTGTATTCAGTTCTTTGTTTCTGTGATAGATCACTAAGTATGATGGTCTCTAACTCCGTCCAGTTGACTGTGAGGTCCATGATTTGTTCTTCGTGATGGCTGCATAATACTCTATAGTATATATGTACCACATTTTTTTTTATCCAATCCACCCTTGATGGGCAGTAAGATTAGTCCCATGATTTTGCTATTGTGAATAGTGTGCAGGTGTCTTTTTTGTTTTATTTTTTTATTTTTATTTTTATTATTTTTTTGAGTCGGAGTCTCACTCTGTCGCCTAGACTGGAGGACAGTGGCCGCTCCTGGCCACCGCAGCCTCCACCTGCTGGGTTCAGGCGATCCTTCCGCCTCAGCCTTCCGAGTAGCTGGAACTACAGGAGCGCGCCACCACGCCCGGCTAATTTTTTGATTTATTATAGAGATGAGGTCTCACCAAGTTGCCCAGGTGGGTCTGGAACCCGCGGGCTCAGGCAATCCACTCACCTCAGCCTCCCAAGGCATGGGATTACAGGCTGAGTCACTGAGCCCGGCTTGTTTTATTTTTAAGGGACATATTTGTAAAAGGTTATCTTACCTAGAGTTTTGTAATAGCCTCCTGTCAGGTCTCCTGAGATCCCCCTTTCCCCTTTCAAATCCCTTTTCAACCAGAAAAGGACATCATCCCGAGTGATCTGAAAACTTAGATGACATTCCTCCTCAACAGTACTTCAGTGACTTTTGTTAACATTTAGGATAGAATAGAATACCCCTGTTGTGGCCATCAAGGCGCTGTTTAATCTAACTTGCCTCCCACCTTCTTCTCAGGCTCCATATTTACCTGGTGCCGTCTCCTCTGACTTGCTACTTTCTGATCTTACAGAACATTGTTTCAATATTTAATGGCTAAGAAGAAAAAAAAATCACCAAAGTAGTCGATATAGGATGACCAGCGAGTTGAGAGGAAAGCAAGGAACGTGCAGTTCCATGGAAACCCATGGAGGAAAGAATATTTTCCAAGACAGTAGGAAGTATGGAATTGGAGATTATAAATATAAACAACTATTCACAGGATCAATTCTGAAGATAGCCAGAGATAGAAATTGTAAAAGGAAAGGTGAAGTCACGCTGAAACGTTTTCTTTCTTCTGATGAGGAAAAAACAGTCTCAAAGTGGCAGAGGCAAAACATCAAAAGGGAGGAGGTTCAATACCGAGGTTTTCCAAGAAAGTGAGAGGAATTAACCTTAAATAGAAAAAAAGGATTATCTTCTACAGCAACAAATAGTAAAAATAAAACATGGATGGCATTTGTGCAGGTTGCATCTTTAGTGCTGGGAGGATAATGTTTTAATGTGATAGCTTCTATTTTTGCTTTGAAGTAGCAGATGAATTGAGTGTGAAGTGGCAGAATGGCAGCGATGAGAGGAGAAGGCTTGAAATGCAATAGGACAAGCAGGTGCAATAGGACAAGCGGGTGCTTTTAAGGACCCATTCGAGTTTTGTGAATGGGAGACCACACTGTAGTGGATCTTTCTCTAGCAGCACTCAGACCTCAGGAGCAGACAAGGTGAGTGGCGAGGAGTTCGCCTGAGTGGAGTTTGCTAGATAGAAGCAACAAAAAGATAAACGAATAGAGATTCAGGGTATTGGCCAAAGGGATATTGAAGTAATGCCCCATGAAATAGAAGCAGGATCATTAGAAAGTGAAGAAAAGGGACTGGTGGATTGGGGAGAAAAGGAAAAGGACAATCAACCTGATGTTAATGAGGTCAAAGAAGGGTCCTAATGAGAGGCGTGATCACACCAACTGGAAGAAGAGAAGGTTGTAGGTGGAGCCTGGGAAAGCTTTATCTTGGAGAGATCCCTTGATCCTAACCGAAACTGGGTACCACTATAATGTTGTGCTCTGATAAGGTCTTATATTTTTCCTTCCTTGTTTTTTATCAGTACTTGATATTTTGTGTGCAGGTGTGTTTTTTTAAATTTCAAAATCTGCCTAAATCTACCTCTTTTTTTTTTTACTAGACTGTGAACTCCATGAAGGCGGAGACAACCTATTTTTTAAATTATTTATTTATTTTTCACCATTGATTTTCTAGCATAGCTCAGTGACAAAAAATGTAGTGTTTATAAATATTGTTGAGATAACAGAATAAGATGCTTAATTAACAAGTGATGTTGGGTGTTTGGGTTAGGGAACCTTTTCAAGGCATTGAAAACAAGATTCTGGGTTCTCTAGAGAGAAAGTACCAAGATTATAGCTATAGATATATAGCATAGGCATAGGCATAAGCATAGACATAGACATAGACATAGACACAGACACAGACACAGACACAGATATAGACATAGACATAAACAAATGAGACGATATTTGGCTTATGAAATTATAATGGCTAAGGAGTCCAATGACAGGCTATCTGTAAGCTGAGACTCTGGGATGCCAGTAGTGTAGCTCAGTCCAAGTCTGAAAGCCTCAGATCTAGGATAGCTGATGGTGTAATTCTCCTTTGAGGTAGAAGGTCTGAGAACCCAGGGGATGCCACTGGTATCACTGGTATAAGTCTTGGCGTCCCAAGGCCAGGAGCCTAGGGTTTGGATGTCCAAGGGCAGGGGGAGAAGAGCATGTCTCAGCTTCAGGGAAATCCTTTCCTCTGCCTTTTTTGTTTTATCCCATCTCCCAGCCTATTGGATGGTGGCTGCCATATTGAATGTGGGCTTTTCCCACTCAGTCCACAGACTGAGTTGAATATTATCTGGAGACATAAAGACTTAAAGCTTTTTCAGTTCTCCAGATATTTCTTAAACCAGTCAAGTTGACACCTAAAATTAACCATCACAAACATTTTAAAATCCCACACTAGAAATTTTGGTCAAGTTTACCTTCTAATTCTAAGAGTGTCTGAAGTCACATTTTTGCATGCTGCTTATACATGCCAGGCCACTCCATCCCAAATGTTCACGCATACTTCATCCCAAATGTTCAGACTAAGCAACATCTACAATGACCAAGAATGTACCTGAAAGATAAAAGTGTTGGTGATTGTGCTGATTTCACTAATAATGGCTGAGATTTAAAAAAATCTGAAAGCTTCACCTGTTAATAAATGGTATTAATTTGCAGTCCTTACATGCAAGGAAAAGTTTCTGAATTTATACTTTGCAGGATGTCTCATAGCCTCTTGTATAATATGCCTTTTGTTACTTATATGGCAAATGGTCTTTGAGAACATTCATAGTGATATTTGTGTTTTGCTATGATTTTTCTTTTTGCCCGAAAAATATGTTGCCCTGGGAATGAAAACATTTTCTTAAAAATCCTAACATCTGGATTTTAACTACATGCTTCTTCCTTATTTCTGTAGGTAAGCATACTCACGGAAATAACTGAATGTCTGCCAAGTCTTATTTTCTTGCCTTTTAACTACCTAAAGAATGAGTTTTATTTGATTCATTTTCTAAACAGAGACATTGCAGTTAAATGGAGTCATTAAAAATTGATTTAATTTTGTAAAATAGGTAACCATTCAAGACTAAAACAAAACATTTCTTAGGTAATAACCTATTTAATATGAGTAAAGGAAGTTTTGTTATTTTTTAAAAAATCAAATCTCTGTATAACACTGGGACTGTCTTTTTGTATTATGCAGCTGTGCAATGCACTCATGTGGGTGCTCAATAAATACTAAGTGAGCATAATAATCATATCTGTTCAATCAAAGAGTCAAAAGAAAAACATCAATGCAAATATAGAGTGCTTGATGCTATGGTTTTTGCAGAAGTCTGTGCTATGCATAACAACAAAAATTGAAACATCTGCTGAGATCTGCTGTCACAATACAAGAGACAGAGATAATAAAGCCATTGTTTTTGTCTAAGATGAATTTGTTATCTGGCTTTCTCTTAGCTAGTAAGGTAATTACGGTGGCAAATATTAGCTGACCATTAGAATATTCAATAAGGAGAATTACATTTTTGTTTTCAACCCACTAGAGAAATATGCTTTATTTATGATGCTGGATAAAGACAATATGTTAGTGCAGTCCATTACTATCAGCTTAGTGGGTATCTAAATGAGTGTATTCTTCTGAGTCTGTAGTACTTTTATTTTTGAATTTTGTAATATACTGTGTCCCTGTCTTCTGTTTTCTGGTGGTGAGAGGTGTTTACTATTCTGTAACATATTTCTCCAAACAATATTGAAGGCAAAAAAAGAAAAAAAATTAGTTTGCACTCCCACCAACAGCATAGAAGCATTCCCTTGTCCCTCCATCCTCGCAAATGCCTATTATTTTTTGTTTTATTAGTGTTGCATATTCTTACTGGAGTTAGGTGGTATCTCAAAGTGGTTTTGATTTGCATTTTTCTGATGACTGGTGAGGCTGAGTATTTTTTCATGTGTGTGTTGGCTACTCATATACCTTCTTTGGAGAAGTGTCTAGTCATGTCTTTTGTTCATTTTTTAATGGGGCTGCTTGTTTTTCCTTTTAGCACATTTGAGTTTTTTGCAGATCCAGGATGCTAGGCCTTTGTCAGATATACAGTTGGCAAATATTATTTTCCTGATCTATGGGCTGTCTCTCCACTCTCTTGGTGGTTTATTTTGCTTTGTAGTAGCTTTTCAGTTTTATGAGGTCCCACTTATCTATCAACCTCTATGGAAAACAATGTGGCAATTTCTAAAAGAACTATAAATTGCCCTTCCATACAATCCAGAGGATCTCAAATCATTCTACAAAAAAGATACCTGTGCACATATGTTTATTGCATCACTATTCACAATAGCAAAAACCAACTGTACTGCCCATTGAAACCGTACTGAGTTTTTTAAAAGTGGTACATATACACAATGGAATATTACACAGTCGTAAACAAGAAAAAAATTATGGACTTCACAGCAACTTGGATGGATTTCGATTCTACCATACTTAGTGATCTATCATGGAAAGAAAGAACTGAGCTTCACATGTTCTCACTCTTAAGTAGACTCTGACAGCTATCATAATATGACAAAAGAGGGATATACAGTAGCAGGACACTGCCAGGGGCTGGGGGAGCATAACTTCAATAAGCGTGCCTGGTCCTAATCCAGGCAAAATGAGGTCCAATGGGAGACTCAAAATTTGACCTGTACCTATTGTGTACCCAATCCTGACTTGTACTCCCACATCTTTAAAATAAAATAAAATATATATATATATAAAAGCAATTTAATAATCTAAAATATAAAAATATTGGGTTAAAGTGGAGATTAAAGATGATAGTTAAGAGATATATTTTCATGCTAATTTTAATTAATGATGTATTCCTTACCTTTCAATTGTATTTCACCCCAACATGATCTTAGCTTCTGTGAAAATGGCAGAGTAGTCTAGGGGGAAAAATGCAGACAGCACCTGCTATAATAATTTCTTTCTTTCTTTCTTTTTTGCCTAGGTTTTTCCTCCAAAGCTCAAAGACCTCTATGTCTTTGATGGCTTTGTAAGAGAAGCAGACAGAGAGGCAGAGACCTCCTCTGCCTGTATTTTTTACCTTGCCTTCTAGCCATTCCATGTTTTGATCTGTGTTTCCATCTGGACTTCCTAACATAGCGACTTTGGCATCTAATCCATCCAGTTTATTATCTATTGAAATACCTACTGCCTGCAGTGAATTTATTTTGGCAGCGATGACTTTTGAGAGAGATGTATTTTGTTGTTTTTTAGGAAGACAGGTGAGCCTAACGATTCCAAACTCACTCCCTGGTGATGATGCTTAGATCCTTTCTTGTGGCAAACTTTGGGAAAAAGAAAAAAGGAATAACCTCTGTGAACACATTTGTTTTTATTTGTCATTATTATTAACTTGTTTTGCTTAAAAGCCAGAAACCTCAGAGGCTAAAAGTAAGGAATAGTATCATGCATAAGGAAATCAGGTTATTATAACACAGTAGAAACACACTCTCCAACTTCCTGAGGGCACATCTTTCCTCTCTCTTTTCTAACTCTCTTTTTCAGTATTGAGTTCTTTTTACCCTTTCAAATTTAATTTGTGAGGTATTGTGCCTCATCAAGCTTCGCAGAGTTTTCATGTTTTATGTGTTGATGGCTCACTTTTGTTACCCTCACCTGTAGCTGAAACAGAGGAACATGTGAGGGATGAAATTGTGGAAAAGGAACACACGAAAGGTCAAAACAGCAAAATTTATTTAGATCTTTTACATATTTCATCTTGTTCCTTAAGGCTTCAATTTCTGCCTTTTGGACTTACAGTGTGAAACAAAACTGGGTTATTCTTTAAAGTAAATTCTATTTTGTGTACACTTTGAAAACAAATTTGTTAATGGATGCTTCCCCTGAGCTGCTCTCTCTGCTGTGTGTTTATTTCTGAACATCTCACAAACTTGGTTAGGTATTGTTTCCTCATAATGATTGAGCAGAAAAAGCATACCTCATATTCAGTTTTGTTCTATATGCACTGTAACTTCTGGGTACAAACCACATGACCCTTTAGGAAAGGAATAGGATGATAATTCTTTTGTTACTATGATAAGCTTAAAAGATATGAGTCCCCAATGATTAAAATAATGTTTGGAATTCTGGTAACACCTGTGCATATCATTCAATCTGGATATGAAGACGTGAATGCAGCTGTTACCCCTTTGGTGAATAAGTGAGGTGTATTATGAATTTTTAGAAATTCCACTTTTAAAACATTCGTTTAAGATACATTTCTGGCCGGGCTCGGTGGCTCAGCCTGTAATCCCGCGCCTTTGGGAGGCTGAGGTGAGTGGATAGACTGAGCCCGCGGGTTCGAGACCCGCCTGGGCAAGCGAGACCTCATCTCTACAATAAATCAAAAAATTAGCTGGGCGTGGTAACGCGC
>CAUYQG010021741.1:0-23586 GCA_963574415.1 Tarsius wallacei
TTCCAGTATAAATAAGCATCCTTCAATGTTGTTCATTGCTGATTGCTGTGTTGTCTGTTTTCTTCTTTGTTTGCTTTTGAAATCTGTAATTATAGAAAGAAAATTTACAGTGAGGGATGGGGGCTCATGCCTATAATTCCAGCACTCTGGGGATTCAAGGTGGGAGGATCCCTTGAGGCCAGGAGTTTAAGAGTAACCTGAGCAGCCGGGCTTGGTGGCTCAGCCTGTAATCCCACGCCTTGGGAGGCTGAGGTGAATGGATTGCCTGAGCCCGTGGGTTCGAGACCTGCCTGGGCAACTTGGCGAGACCTCATCTCTACAATAAATCAAAAAACAAACAAACAAACAAAAAAAACACTTAGCCGGGCGTGGTAGCACGCGCCTGTAGTTACAGCTACTTGGAAGGCTGAGGTGGAAGGATCGCCGGAGCCCAGCAGGTTGAGACTGCGGTGGCCGGGAGCGGTCACTGCACTCCAGCCTGGGCGACAGTGTTAGACTCAAACTTAAAAAAAAAAAAAAAAAAAAGACTAGCCTGAGCAATAAAGTAAGACCCTCATCTTTACCAAAAATAGAAAAATTAGCCAGGCATGGTGGCATGCACCTGTAATCCCAGCTATTCAGGAGACTGAGGTAGGAGGATTGCTTGAGCCCAGGAATCAAGGCAGCAGTGAGCCATGATCATGCCACTGCACTCCAGCTTGGGGGATAGAGTGTCTTAAAACAGTCTACAAACACACACACACACACACACACATACACACACAACACATACACGCACACATGTGTGCTGTAATTTCAAGCATTCAATTTTGGATTAATCCATATAGTAAATTCTTCTTTTGAGGCACTCACAAATATTCCTATAGAACACAAGTTTAAGGATGAGTAGAGAGAGAGAGAGCGAGAGAGAGAGAGAGAGAGAGCGAGAGCCCGTGCTAACAGGAAGCATCTTAGTGATTCAATTCAGAAGACTTCTAGAAAAGGCAGTGAAACCAGGGGTAGAGATGCAACCCCCAACTGTGAACAGTCATGGGAAATTGAAAGATTGGAGAACATGCATAATTTAGCCTGGCTGACAAATTAGCATTCATCTAGTCAGTGAATACACTGCTTTGGCCTGACCACAATTAAAGTGTCAGCTTTGCTTTTAATTCAAGAGGCATTAAAAAGATCAGAAGAAAAAAATAACAGTTTCTAAAGTCTTTTATTCAGGGTACTGAAAACATCTTGAATTAAATTGAAAGAACAGCTCATTTACTTTCAACTACTTTTGCCTCATGTTTCCACAGACCAAGAGAAACGCAACATGGATACTTCTCAGGACATCTTTTGGGACTCCAAGAATTACTGGTACCTGTTGACAGTGATCATTACTTGGTCTAAATTTTTAAAACATGAATTAGGGCTCCAATTGCAATTTAGCCTGATCAGTGTTAAATGACATTGAACTTAGTTATTAAAAAAACTTTGGATTTAAGAAATGCTGTCTGAAATATGATAATTTAGTAGCTCTTAACATAAACAACCTTTTTAAAACTAGAAAACTGGCTCAGTGTAGGCTCAACAATGCAAGAGAGGGCACATCTGGAGATGAAGTTATATGTTAATTTTCTCCCTGATCTCGAGTTGCTTCCTCAAGGATGCAAGGATTTAATTTATTGTAGATTATTTGGATTTCTATCCAGGCTTTGTTTTCTCAACCTGGGAGGTCATTCCTGGAGGGGATGAACAATAGTAGTCAGTTAGCAAATCCTTATTTTTCTAACAGGAAACTTCTGAGGTTGTATTTTTATCCCAAATATGTGTGTGCATGTGTGTGTATATGTGTGTGTGTGTGTGTGTGTGTGTGTGTGTGTGTGTTTCTCTTAAATCATATAACAGGATCTCCTGAGGATAAATTAGACATTAGCAAAAAAGAAGGTTTATTTATCAAAGTTCCTTAAACAAAATCCGGTTTTCATCTTTCTAAGTTCTCAATATATTAAAAACACACTATATATTTGTGCTTTTAATATACACACATGCACATATAAACACACAAAAATATACATATTTACATGTATATATGCATATGTAAACTTTCTCAAGTTTCATTAAATAGAATTAATTCTAAATAAAAGTAAAGTTTTCATGGTACTAAAAACAGCCAGGTGAAAAGTGAACATAAAATCAATCAACAAAGTATTCTTACAATGTTTCACATTTGTGATGTTATTTATCCAGTGTGTCAGCTGACAATGAGAGTTCACAGCGTACACGTTAGAAAAAGAGGCATTTTCTCAAGTAAACAAAAATTTTAATGATCATCTAGATGATTGCTATGTGCTTTAGGAGAAAAAATGCACACATTTCAATGTAAGAATCAAACAAGTATATTAATAACCAAAGAACAATGTTTATAAGGGAGATAGAAAACGGTTATACTCTGAATCTCGGGTTTTCTTTTTTTTTTTTAAGTTTAATTGAATTTCAGTGAGAAAATGGTGACTCTGTCCTCCCTCCAAGCCTTATTTACTTCTCCCTGATATCTAAAAATTAGTCAGTCCTAGACCAAAGAGTTGGCAGGAGGCGTCAATAAAGCTGGTGAAAGGGATATCACTTTAATTGTTCACTTTTCACGCCCTCCCCTGCAAAAAATAATTACATAATAAGTCAAAGTACAGATAAAATGCTGTATCATGGTACTATGGTTAACAAAAGAAGAGTTAAGATGCACTGTCCTGTTATGAGAAGCTTGCACTCTAGGGTCAAGCTTCCCAGGCATAAAGCCATACCGCTGGTCAGCCATGACAGGGTTACCAGCAGCTATGAAACACTAGGCCTCTCGGCACTGGGGAAGCTTTGTAGTCCTTGAAGATGAGACCTTGGCTAATAAATTCAACTGGGAGCAGTCTTAATTTGAACACTCTAAGCCTGGTGGCACTTCTGAGGTCCCCATGCTCTGCTGAATGGCACTGAGAAAGTTGTCTACCAGACATCTCCCTCCGCAAAGGTTTGTGGACCACTGATGAAAGAGATTTTCATCGACACCCCTTAGCAGTTAAGAAAGTTGCAATCATTCTCATTGAATGAATATTAAATACTGTCAAATCCTTTCTCTGCATCTGTATAGATGATCATATAAATTTTCTTACTTGTTCTGCTAATATGGAAAATTACATGCATTAATTTTCAAAAACTGGATTTGCATGCATGTTCTCATGTATAAGTGGGCCATGAACACTAGTCACATTAACACAGGGTGGGATCAGCAGTTGTGCAGCACTGCTAAGAGAGGGAGGTGGAAGGGAGCCACGTGGCAACACAATGGGTACCTGGTCCACTGCTGGGGGCAGTTAGAGAGGGCCAGCTAGAAGCAGCCTACTTTTATAGCAGGCTCTCACTTGTACCCTACAACTGTAAAATAAAATAAAAACAAAAACATAAACTCATTTGATCATGATACATTACTTTTTTTTTGCATATTGTTGGACTTGATTTGATAAAATCTAAGAGTCTTTGCTTCTATATTTATAAAGGATATAGATCTGTGGCTCTTGTTTTTTGTTATATCTTCATCTGGCTTTGGTATTAAGGAAAGGTAGTCCTTAAAAAATGAGTTGGAAAGAAATTTGCTCCATTTTAGGGAAGTGTTAGATTATAACTGATGTTATTTCTCTCTTAAGTATTTGGACTGAAATTTTCTGTGTGAAAAGATTTTAAAATTCAATTAGAGACACTCGGGTTATTTTTTTCTTCAGTGAGCTTCGGTAGTTTGTGTTTTTAAGAGCTGCAACCATTTTATCTAAGCTGTCATATTTATTAGCATAACGTTGTCCATGAATATTTCTTATTATCTTTTCAATGTCTGTAGGATCTGATATTATGCTCTTTTTTTCTCATATTGGTCATTTGAAGAATATTAATTTTTCTTGAACAATTGACTAGAAGTTTATTAATTCAGTTGACTTTCTTAAAAATGAAAAGTTGATTATACTAGCTTTCTTTTATGTTTCCATTATGTTGCTTTTATCTCTGTTATCATCTCATAATTGCAGGTATACCTCATTTGATTGAACTATACTTTATTGCACTTTACAGATATTGTGCTTTTACAAATTGAAGGTTTGTGACCACCCTATGTCAAGCAAATCTATCAGCAGCATTTTTCCAAGAGCATGTGCTCATTTCATGTCCTCTGTCACATTTTGGTAATTCTAATCATGGTTTAGATTTATTATTATTATTATTATACCTGCTATGGTGATCTGTGATAAGTGATCCTTGATGTTACTATTGTAATTTTGGGGGGCACCACATGTCATGCCCATGTAAGAGAGCAAATTTCATCAGTGAATGTTGTATGTGTTCTGACACACTGGCTCAACCAAACGATCATTCTCTGTCTCTGTCTCTTTCTTTGTCTCTCTCTCTCTCTCTGTGAGGTTTAAGGGAAGGAGTAATCTCTATAATATAAACGTACAAGGTGAAGCAGCAAGTATTAATGTAGACACTGCAGCAAGTAGTTCAGAAGACCCAGCTGTGATCATTAAGGAAGGTGACTACACTAAACAATAGATGTTCAGTGTAGACAAAACCATCTTCTGTTGGAAGAAGACTCCACTAGGTCTTTCATAGCTAAAGAAGAAAAGTCAATTTCTGGCTTCAATCCTTCCAAGGACAGGCTGATTTTCTTTCAGGGACTAATGTGGGTAGTGACTTTAAGTTAAAGCCAATTCTAACTTACCATTCTGAAAATCCTGAAGCCCTTAAGAATGCTAAATCTACTTCGTGCTCTATAAATGGAACAATAAAGCCTGGATGACAGCACATCTATATGCAGCACAGTTTACTAAATATTTTAAGCCCACCATTGAGACCTACTGCTCAGAAAAACAGATTACTTTCAAAATATTACTGCTTACTGACAATGCACTTGGTTACCTAAGAACTCTGATGGAGATGTACCAGGAGGCTAATGTTGTCTTCATCCCTGTTAAATTCAACTTTTAAGTCTTATTATTTAAGAAATACATTTCTGCATGGGCTCGGTGGCTCAGCCTGTAATCCCAGCACTTTGGAAGGCTGAGGCAGAAGGATCACCGGAGCCCAGCAGGTTGAGGCTGTGGTGGCTGGGAGCGTGCCACTGCTCCAGTCTGGGTGACAGAGTGAGACTCCAACTCAAAAAAAAAAAAAAAGAAATACATTTCAGAAAGCTGTAGCTGCCATTGATAGAGATTCCTCTGATGACTCTAAGCAAACTAATTTAAAAATCCTCTGATAAAAGTGTTCTCTTTTTTCCACAGCCAAACCAACACCAGTTTTTTTTTTTTACTTAATGAGAGCCATCTTTACTGGAATTAGGTGGCATCTCATTGTAGTTTTGATTTGTATTTCTCTAATGATTAGTGAGGTTGAGCATTTTTTTCATGTGTCTATTGGCTGATTGTATGTCATCTTTTGAGAAATGTCTGTTCATGTCCTTTGCCTACTTTTTAATGGGGTTATTTGTTTTTATCCTTTCTCTTCATTTGAGTTCTTAAAGATCCTGGATGTTAAGTCTTTGTCAGTGCATAAATTGCAAATCTTTTTTTCCAATCTGTGGATTGTTTCTTTTGGAAAGTATTTGGCAATTCCTAAAAGAACCCAAAATTGATCTTCTGTATGATCCAGTAATCCCTCTCTTGGGAATATACCTGGAGAAACATAAATCACTCTACCAAAAATACACCAGCACACACATGTTTATTGTCACACTATTCAGAATAGCAAAAATATGAAATCAACCCTGTTGCCCATTGAAAGTGGCCTGGATAAGGAAAATGTGGTACATATACATAATGGAATATTATGCAGCCATAAAATAGAACAAAATCATGGCCTTTGCAGCAACTTGGATGCAGTTGGAGATCATCATACTAAATGAACTATCGCAGAAACAAAGAACTGAATACTGCATGTTCTCACTCATTAGTGGGCTCTAATCACTAGTCACATTAGCACAAGGCTAGGATCAGCAGTCACTGGGCACTGCCAGGGGAGGGAAGGAGGGCAAAGGGTGAGGGACATGTGACAACACAAAGGGTACCTGGCCCATACAGGGGGAGTGAGGACCTCCTAGAAGCCCAAACTTCACCTGCATGCAGCCTACTTACTTATATAGTAAATCTTCACTTGCACCCCCAACTCTATAATAAATACATAATTTTTAAAAACCATCTGGTAAAGAGTTACCATTGTAGATGCCATTTAAGACACTCATAATTCATGGGAAGAGGTCAAAATATCAACATTAACAGGAGTTTGGAAGAAGTTGATTTCAACTGTCATAAATGACTTTGAGGGGTTCAAGATTTCAGTGGAGGAAGTAATCACAGATATGGTGGATATAGCAAGAGAACTAGAATTGGAAGTGGATCCTAAAGATGTGACTGAATTGCTGCAATCTCATCGAACTTGAACAGATGAGGAGTTTATTCTTATGGTCGAGCAAACAATGGTTTCTTGAGATAGAATCTGATCCTGGTGAAGATGCTGTGAACATCACTGAAATGACAGCAATGGATTTAGAATTTCCATAAACTTAGGAGAAAACAATGGCAGAATTTGAGAAGATTGACTCCAATTTTGAAAGAAGTTCTACTCGGGGTAAAATGTTATCAAACAGCATTGCATCTACAACAGGAAAAGTCCATTGATACAGCAAACTTTGTTGTTCTTTTATTTTAAGAGATTTCCACAGTCACTCTAACTTTCAGTAACCACTTCCCTGTTTAGTCAGTAGCCTTCAACACCGACACAAGACTGTTCACCAGGAAAAAGATTATGACTGGCTATAGACATTGATGATTGGTAGCATTTTTTAAAAGAAATAAAATATCTTAAAATTAAAGTATGTACATTGTTTTTTAGACATAATATTATTGTACATTTAATAGAGTAAATGTAACTTTTATGTGTAATGGTAAACCAAGAAACTCATGACTCACTTTATTGTGATACTGGCTTTATTGTGATAGTCTGGAACTGAAACTGCAATATTTTTGAGATACACCTATATTTATATTTTATTCTATTTATAGCATCTTTATAATTATTACGCTTATACTTTTGTTGGATATGATTCACTCATTTTTTTTAGTTTAAGTATAAGCTAAGATCATTGGTTTGTGATGTTTCACCTTTTCTAATATGAGTGTTTAATGTGTTAAACTTTTTTCTAAGTATTGCTTAAGCTAGATTCCACACACCTGGATATGCTGTTTTCATTTTTATTTAATTCAAAATACTTTCTCACTTCCTTTGTGATGTTTTATTTGGCCCATGTGTTATTTAGAGGTAGGTTATTAAGTTTTCAAATATATGTGGATTTTCCAGATTTCATTCTGTTGTTGATTACTAATTTAATTTCATTTTGTTCAGAGAACACATTTGAATTATTTTAAATTTAGTGATATGATACTTGTATTTTATTGCCCAGAAAATTAAATCTATCTTTAAAAGTATTTCATTTTCACTTTTAAAAAAGATTAATTTGCTGTTTTATTGTGGGATATTCTATCAATGGCAAGTTATCTATATTCTTGTCTTCTATATCCTTACTGATTTTCTACCTACTTGTTCCATCAGTTATGAGGGCCGTTGAAATATCTAACTGTTATTGCGAAGTTGTCTATTCTCTATTTTATTTCTATCAGTTTTTGTTAACTTCAAAGCTCCAATATTATGTGTGTAAACATTTAGATTTGGTATAATTTTTGATGAATTAATGCCTTTAACATGAAAAATGACACTCTTTGTCTGATCAAACATTTTAAGCTCTAAAGTTTACTTTTTTATATGGATATATACAATTCATCTTTCTATTAATGAATATAAGCATGAACTCTCTCCAAATTTTCACATTTAACATATTTATATTTTTTAATGGATTTCTTATATACAACATAATGTTGGCTTCCTTTTTTCAAATCCACAATAACAACATTTGCCTTTAATTGGTGTGGCCAGAGAATTTATCACAGTATACCTTCAAGTAATTTTATTCTACTCTGCATGTAGTATAAGACCTTCGTGACAGAATTCTTCCACTTCCTCTCCCCCAGTTTTGGTTCCTTTGCTTTAATATGTTTTACTTCTACACACATTATTAAGTTTATTCTGCATTGAAGACATCTGAGCTTGGCATTTTCCTTGTGAGAAGATTTTTAAATTACAAATTAAATTAGTATTATAAAGAAAATGAAAAGGCAAGTCACAGAATGGAAGAGGATATTGGCAAAACATCTACCCAGCAAATGACTTATATCTGAAATATGTGGAAAACTCGTAACTCAACAATAAGTAAACAAAGAATTCAATAAAAATGTGCACAATATTTGAATAAACAATTTAGCAGAGAATATATATGAATGCCAAATGAGAGCATTAAAAAAACTCAATATCACAAACCATTATGATAATAGAAATTAAAACCACAATGATAAAACACTATACACCCATCAGAATTGCTAAAATTAAAAATAATTACCAAAGTAAATGTTACATAGGATGTGGAGGTATTTGAATTCTCATACACTACAGGTGAAAATGTAACAATCACTTTGAAAAACAATTGACAGTTTAAGCATATACCTAACCATATGATCTAGTATCTAACTAAGGTAAGTGAAAGTATATATCTAAACAAAGATTTGTAAATTAATATTTATAACAGATTTATATATGTTAGCTAAAAAACTAGAAACAATCCATATGCCCATTAATAGGTGAATGTATAAAGAAAATACATTGTTGCTATTGGATACCATTCAGGAATACAAAGGGATACATTATGGATGGATGCAACAAGAAGAATGAATCTCAAATTAATTATGCAGAGTAAAAGAAAATGGCAAGATTTTATTTCATTATATGAATTTATTTTAAACAAGGCAACCTAATCTATAGAGACAGAAAATAAATCAGTGTTCACTTGAGGACATGGAGAAAAGGGAGGGTAGATTATTAGGGGGTATGAACAGGGTTTACCTGTTTATTGATATTACATTTTCTTGATAGTATTGATGGTTTTATTGCAATTTACAATTTAAAACCTCATCAGGTTGTACAGTTCATGGACATGTAGATTATTGTATGTTACTTGTATCTCAATAAAGTTGAAAATAAAGTAATTTACCTAAATTTAAACAAAATTTTTTTTAATTATTGAATTTTTAATACATTTGTGTTTTGAAAAACATCAATACTACATTTATCAATAAAACAGAAGCTTTATATTCTTTAAATGTAATTCTAATTATAAAATGTTTAATGCTTCTAATAAATGATTTTACATTTTTTATCATATCATGGCCTGAATAGTATATCTTGTTAGTGATGACTACTTAGAATTTTAAGCAAGCAGAATTAAAAGTCCTGATTTGAAATTGTATGTAGTCATTTCAAACATAACATCTATTATAATAAACCTTGTGACCATAAATGAAAACTCATGGAAAGCTTTAATTTAAAAATTATATAAAAATTTAATATGTAATATCTTCTTAATTTTTGTATGTTATTTCTCTTATTAAAATTATCTACAGTGATGAAAACATGGTCTTTTTCCACCAAACCCCAAATAAATGCCTCTAGATTACTCCAGCTTACTGTATAAAAATTATCATTGCCCTCATGTGTGCAATTAGCGAATTATTTCTGAAAAGGCTATTTTTATGAGAGAGGTAAGGAAGCAGGCTTGTTAGAAGCCCAAATCTTGCCTTCACACAATATACCTATGAACAAATCTTCACATGTACCCCACGATTCTAAAATGTAAGTAAATAAATCATAAATAAAAGTTGTAAATGTTAACTCTTAAAAACTAAAATATGGAAATTAGGTATGTTTTAAGTGGTACATTTCTATTCCCATTATTAATTTAAGAAATCTACAGAAGAGGAAATGTAAAAGTTGAATCTTGCATTTCATCATTAAACTAATTATTTTAAAAAGTCTTGATAATGGAGTAAAATAAGGTAGAACAAAAAAGGTAAAAGAAGGAGAACACAGGAATAGCCGAGCAACCAACTCAAGTAGCTACGGCTTCTTTGACTCATTCAAGTACTTGGCTCAGTGTTGAGCACATGACTGTGTATGGCAGACTGTGAAGTGTCCCACTGTTCCTGCTTATTTTTTTTTTGCCTGCCTCTTAAATTACAAGTAAGACAATAGATAACGTTGTGCTTTCAATTTTACAACTTTATTTTGACACATACTTCATAGTATTTTACATGTAATCTGCCATATGTTGATCATCCAGTTTATTTTTCTCACTAAATTCTGGTTTAAAGGATTGGAAATTAAACTAAAGCCCATCCTATACTAAACACAGGAACACATGTAAACACATACACACACACACACACACACACACACACACACACGTATTTAAAGTCATCAATACAAAGCTGCTTCTCCTTTACAATGAAATTTCAAAAAATTTCAATTCAATCCTTATGCTACATTTTAAGCACTGAACTAGACACTAAGGAAACACATATGGCATGATGTGGTTAGTCATTGTCAAGTCACAGAAAGATAAGACATGTAGGGCCTAAGCTAAGTCAGGGAGAGTCAAGAGAGAGAAGAGCAGAGAAAAAGAAGGACTTAAGAATAGAATTAATAGGCCTTCACAACTGAAAGGATGTCCGTGGGAGTTGTGAGACTGAAGAAAAGAAGGACAAGATTCAACAACTACTTGCATCAATTAAAAATAGTAGTGTTTTCAATCAAAATAGAGATTAGGAGAAAAGAAACACTTCGTGAGAGACTACTTAGTTTGGTTATGGACGTGTCAATTTCTTGGTATAAGCATTAAATTTCCATCTGAATCTTAAGAGGAGAGAGACCAAGCAGGAGGTATGTTTATTTGGAACTTACTCAAATATGTGTAAATTGAAAAGTAAAAAGGGGATAGTGTTACTCAAAGAATATAGAGTTCAAAAGAAAAAGAAACAATGATGGAATCTGGAGAAAAGCAGGCATTAAAAAGCAGTCAGAGAAATAAATGAAAGTCTGAAAAAGAAAACACAGAGAAGAAAAAGTAGAATGAAGAAAAATTAATGTCCTGAGAGATGGAGATGGTTATTTCAAGAAAAAAGAGCAGGCTATAATTACCAAGAATATCTAAGACAAGGGAAGAGCCCCTGAACTAAACTAGAAAGAGGTGATTTACTATACCTGTAGGAACCATCATTCTAGAGAGATAGGATCTGGAGACAGATTACTGTTGGCTGGAGAAGCAAACTGGAGAGCTTTTGTCAGCATCTGTAGTAGACATTTTTTGGCGATTTGTTTAATCTGCATCCTACCTCCCTCCTGAGTTTTGGGGGAATCTCCATTATGTGTAGTTTTAGCCAGGGAAATCGCCTCACTTTTGTTACAGGGGCAACTAGAACATAGGATGTATGATCAAGTCTTAGTTAATCATATGCTCCCACCTAAGACTTCACATCTAGAAGAAATGAGGCAAAGACAAAGGGAAAGTTGTAGTTCGTTTATAATAGTCCCACGATAGTACTAAAGTCATCCTAGCCACACTTATCCTGCTAAAGTTGGTTGCTGTGCTTCCTATGTCTCGGTCTGAAGCTGCCTTAATGTGTGCCTCTTTTCAAACCTATAGTCCAGTGTGCAGTCACTTCTACAAGCCTTAAAGGGTCTGTCAAAAAACCTGTCTAGTTTTTATGTCCTAGCTACAGTTAGAGTCTGCTGTATACAAATAGAAGCCCTCGTTAAAATTTTGTCATGTCATAAATATTTAGCTTTGTCTTTTCAAAGCTAAATATTTGTTTAGCTTTCTGGTTCTATGTATTCGGTTGACCTTTTAAATATCAAGCTATTCTTAGTCTTCTCATATTTTCTGTTTCTGTAGGACATGTTTAGGGCACTCATGGGTCTAAGCAGTGCTTTAGAATATTTACCTTTTCTCTCAGCTAAGATATATATTACATGTACATATAATATATGAAGGGGGGACCCAAAAAATGGAATTATCTTTTGGAGGACGGGTCCCATGTGGTATGGGCCTCCCCCAGATAAATGCTCTAAGAACACATTAGGATCAGTGTACCAATTAGTATTGCTGTGAGGGGTTGCGTTTGGCTTCAGTAATTTTATTTTTGAGATTCTACCAAATGTGTTTGCCTGTTTCATGATGGGTGATTTACACAAACAACCTGCCCACATCGTGCTGAGTGTTCAGAAGTTTTTTACTAAAAATGACATGAATCCCCATGCCCCGCTCTCTTTATTCATTCAATCTCACCTGAGCAACTATTTTGTTTCCCTGCATGAAAAAGTCCTCAAAGGGAAACATTTTGCCAAATATGGAAGAGGTGAAACAAAAAACTAAACAAAAAACCAAAAGGCATTAAAATTGATAAGTTCAAAAGCCATTTGAGCAGTGGAAAAAGTGTCCCAATAAGTGTATTGCATCAAACGGAGAGTACTTTGAAAGTGACTGAAGTTTAAACATGTAAGAATAAATACACAATTTTTCAAAAATAAATTCTGGGTTTTTTGAGTCCCCCCTCATATATCTCATTTATGAAAAGATAGATAGATATGTGTACATATGTATCTTTTATGGTTCTTGTGATGAAGAATTCCTTGACCCAATGTTCATATTAAATGGAAGGTGATTGTTCCGTTATCATTTATTTTTCTCTTTGTATTAATTGAACCTTCCACATATACCCATTTTGGCTGAGCTGCATGACCATCAGTGTAGAGACTTGCAGCTAAATGTGGCTATGGATGATAGGTATGACCCAAAGTTATGTGTGCAGCTTCCATTTTAAGTCTTTTAAGATGGCGCTGAGTCTCATTGTACTCTTTTTTCCTCCCAGAGACTGGTTGGATACCTTTGGCCTTAACCTACTACACACCTAGATCATATCACATAGCCTATTTACTCCTAGGCTAGAAACCTGTACAGCATGTTACTGTGCTGAATACCGTAGGCAAATGGCAAGGATTTATGAATCTAAACATAGAACAGGTACAGTAAAAATATGGTATGTTGATATTGTAATCTTATGAGACCACTATCACACAACACAGCCCATCACTGATCAAACCATTGTTATGTGGCACTTGACTGAAATCTAAACAGAGAGCATTACATAGATGTTTTTCTTGCATACACCTATTACTAGCTGAAAGATGAGTTCTATCATCAGTTTATAGTAAATACCTTCTTTGCTCCTTCTTTGCTAAGGGTTCATACCCTGTGATAGTAAAATTCTTAGCTACTGCAGTTCCATTGCAGACATCAAAAAGACAAATGTAAACAACAGAGTGTCTTCAGTGGGGGGACTTAGAAGAAGAGAATGAAGTAGGAAGGTAAGTGAGGAAGAAACGAAGATGGAATCTATAGAAAACTAGTCATTAAAAAGTAGTCAGAAATAAATGAAAGTCTGAGAGAGAACACCAGAGAAGAAAAAGTAGAATCAGGAGAAAATAATGTCCTGAGAGATGAGGATGGTTATTTCAAGAAGAAAGAGCAGGTTAGAATTACCAAGGCCTGAGAGGAGGCCCCTGAATACAACTAAAAGGATGTGATTTATCAAATCTGTAGAAGCCATCATTCAAGAGAGAGGATTTGGAGCCATTAGATGGAGAAGCAAACTGGAGCACTGCATTCAGCATCCAAGCCTTCCAGAACTGTCACTGGCCTAAATAAGTGCCTGGGCATTCTTTCTGTAGAAGAAATGTTAAAAAGTATGCTTATAGTTATTCCACTATATGTCAGAAGTGAACAGATTAAGCAAGCCTAGATTGACTTTTGGGGCATCCATGGCAATAAATAAGTGTTCACAGACAATAGGTATCTATTGTTTTCCTTGCTCCTAAACCCATCTCCACCATCTTAGTTCACAATTACCTCCTGTTTAATCTAATGGGTGTTAATCCAATCTAATGCCCATATCTTTCTGTTCTATCCTCATAGTTCTACCAGTCATCAGGAATAATAAATAAAAAACCAGCTAGGAATGGACAAAAGCAGAGCAGACACTGAAATCCATTCCTTTGTAGAGGATGGGGCTGGCCCAAGGGGGCACTGACCAGAGCTAACCAGATATCCACAGGGCCAGAGATCAAAGGGTCACACTCAAATCCCAGGGAGCAAACAAAGCCATGAACTGTGGGGCATTCCAAGGTCCGAAAACTTGAAGAAAAGTCAGGAAGACTACAAAATCTGGGCCAAAGCCAAGCCAAACAGGATAAGTAGTGCACTGAAAATAAACGCAAGCGTTAACAACGTAATGCAATTAAAACAAGCAGCTGTAGGAATTCAGAGTTGGAATTAATCTTAGATTTCCCTTAATTCATTGATTTTTAGTCATTTATTTACAAATGGAAGAAATATTTCTTCACACAAAACCTTACTAGGAACAGACCCATAGCTCCTGAAGCAGTATGAAAGCAAGCCAAAGAGAATATTTTGTTAATACCTTGTCACAGGTATCCAGACCCTACCCCAAGTTACGACCTGGCCTCCCAGAGCCCACTGCCTCACAGGACCCTCATTATGTAATAAGTAAATCAGAGTGACGTAGGGCTGGTTGAAGAATGAGCTCAGCTATTTTGCCTCCTCAACCATGTTGGCCTTTGAGAGATTCCATGGAGTTCCAGGAAATTTTGTACTGAAATGTAAAATTATTCCTCTTATAAAGTTTTCTTTATGTTACAGAAGAAGACACTAAAGTTGAGAAAAGGTAAGCTTCTTAGCCAGCCTCAGGACCAGCCCTCCCTCAGCTGATACGACCTTTAGGATAAACATATTCTATGATGAGAAAATACTTAAGTGGATCATTTGGTATATTAAAAATTAGGAAAAGTTGTCCCTGAGGGAGGATGCAGTTCCACGCCCAGATGAATTCCATCACTCACCCCTTGGCTACACATCCATGTGTAATGCACAACTGTTCAGCCACAGCGCCCGTGCCCTCAGCAAGCCTTGAGCAAGGACCTACTCACCCTCCACATTTCACATCCTTTCTGCATGTTTCCAGGAGCAAGCAAGTTTTGAGAATCATTTCCTTGTTTTTCATCTTAAACTTGACTCACCCCCTAAAAACACCACATCCCTATAGCCCTCTCCTCCCAAATTGTGCCTGGTTATTTTCTTGTATCCCCATAGCTGAGACCCATGGCTTTCATTGCCACTGTCAAATCATTATCCCCACATGCTCCTTGGAAGCTTATGCATTATTCCATAGTTTTGAATAAACACACTGGCTCTGGAATCCGACTCTCCGGATTCAGATCTAAGCTCTCTGCCCCTTATTGCCCCTGAGGTGTTTGTCAAGTTTTTGAACCTCTGTGTATCTCAGTGTCTTCATTTTATAATGGAAAAAATATATTGCCTAACTCATGGCACTAGAATATCGATGAAATAATATACCTATCACATTTCAAGTGGTGCTTCACATATTATGCCATACCCAACATGTTAGATATTATTGTGATTATCAGTCAGCTATAAGATTACCTTTTCTCACTTGTCTACCAACAAACTCAAGAGATTTCCCCTGGGATTCACTGGATATACATTTGTCATCTGAACCAGTCTTTCATCAAACTGGCTAAGATTGGTACCCCCGTGACCGACCACTCCAGAATCTACCACACTCTGCTCCCATAGTCACATCTTTGACCATGCCACCAGTATAAAAGTTCATTTTCCAAAATTACTAACACAAACCTTTCATTCTCTGTCACCTCCATTCAACTTTTTGTTCAATTGTTTTTGTTACTGTCTGACCACATGAAGAATTCCTACTCAGTGACTCCTAAACTGTTTTCCAAACCCACAGCCCTCTTCTCTCTTTACTTTATATTATATCAGATTTCAGGCTCCTCTTGCTTTTATTCTAAATTTTCTTGACCATCTTTATTTTTGGCACATGGTTCAGAAAAAACATAGTCTTTAAGCAACCCAGTAACATTTTCTGCACTAGACAAAATCACAGGAACCAGTAAAAATGATTACACTAAAAATCACTCACCCTCTGAAAACATCACCTCCCTAAAGCCATCTCCTCCCAAATTGTGCCTGGTTATTTTCTTGTATCCTTATAACTGGGACCCAGGGCTCTCATTGCCACTGTCAAATCATTATCCCTACATGCTCCTTGAACAACAAAATATAAAAAAGATCTTCAGCAATGTACCCAGTTCTTTACATTTTCCAAACTAGTTTCACCTGACTCCTTTCATCTAGACTTACTTTTAGTAATCTGTTCTTTGTTAGATTGCTGTATTAGAAAATGAGAATGTTTTTATTCTCTGGATTATATTCTCAGCCCTGTTTCTTTGATGTTCTAATATCAGTAATTAAATGGAAAGTTATATATGTAAAAAACTTAAAGCTAAAAGTATCTCCACACATGTTATTAGTGCCATTCTTATCATTATTACTTTTGCTGGTTTGTGTATTGAATGGATTTCAGTCCATTCAGGGCTATTTACTGAGGCAGAGAACACTGACTAAGACTGAGTTTGGGTGTGGAGGCAGGAGATCATAAACCCTGGTGAAATTCTACAAGCATATTACAGTTCTACTCCTAATAGTTAGTAATCTTTCATCTCTAAAATTTACTTAGGCAATTAACAAAATTCAAAAGATTATTTTGACAGATGCATTGACAATAGTTGTGGCACAAAATCCCTGATTAAACTTACCATGTAGTTTTATCATTCAAAGCAAAAGTATCTTTGACCACAATTTAAATCTGAAATGAACATATTTCACTTTCATTAAATATCAGTGTGATGGCTGATTAATGTTCTAATCTGTCTTGACAATAAAAAGGCAGAGTGCTATCTTCTCCTCAGAGATGTGGAAGCATAAGACTAACAATGCATACATCCATGACACAATATTATTAATCTTTGAAGATTCTGAAAGTGCTTAACACACATTTATCGTACTAAGAACAAGAAGGGAGAGACAGCAAACACCATTTTTAAAACATAAAGAAATTTAAAACAGGGAAATTTGGGCACAAATAATTTACTTAATTTATCCAAAAATTCATAAAAAGCAATTGGTGGAATTCAGAAGAAAGCCTCGTTTCTCAGATTTCCAGCCGCTTTTTTTTTTTTTGGCATTTTCCCTAAAGATGATACTTTCTTTCATTGTAATTGTCACTTGAGATGATTGTTTAGGCTTCACACATATTTTTAATTCATGTTTTGGTAAATGCCACTGGAGGATATATTATATTCTTGAATAAGAAGTAACTAATAGTCTGCTCTCAACCCCTCACTGTACTCTGTAAGAGAAATTCCTGTTTTTAGGCACTAAAAATAATTATTTACTGATCACTGCATTGTCTTTAAATACTTTCAAAAATATCTTTCAAGTGCTTCTCCCATTGAACAAAAGTACAGGACATGGCATCTGTATACAAGAGTTTTGAGAGTCAGGCAGTCTCTTACCCAACTGTTTCAGTTGCCTGCAAATAACAAAAAGGTGCTCAATGGCAGCTCCAACACATTGTGGTCTATTTCTTTCACACAAGAGCTCCAAAAAAAGACAGTGCATGGGCTACTTCAGCTGAATATTTTTCTGCTGAATCATTTTGAAAATGGCTGCAGATATTATTTGTTCTCCCTACTCAAAAAGAAAAAGAAAAAAGAAAGCATTGACAGATACTGGGCAAAACAGTGTCACCTGGACACTTCTAACTGCAAAGAAGCTGGGAATTTAATATTTGTCTTTTATTTTAGAGGCAGAAAAAGGACAAAGGAAGTGGATGTGGTATTAAGTGAGTAAACCCACCATTTCTACTCCACAATCTGTTCTCCATTTCTGCCCTATTCTCTCTTGCCTAGTCACACTGAATAGCCAGCCACTAATTCAAAAAAGGAAATGAAGAGAGATGCTTTGGGGACCATAACCTAGGAAACTTTTCCAAATCAGTTCTTCTTAAGTACAGCCTGTACATGATCTCTCTGGTTCCCAGAGTCACAAATTAAACTTTCTCATAAAACAAGCATCCACAGAAGTTGAAATAATTAATAAAAGAGCTATACAAGTTATACCAAAAAACAAAGAAAAACTCTCACAGTGGAACAGTCAAGATATCCAAGATATCCTTGGTTTGAGGTATATTACATTGCTATTTCTGCAGCATTTTTCAGACTCTCAACTTGTGTGTATATTTAACAATAAGGAGCCCTGTAAATAGCAGGGCTGCTGATCTAGCCCCATGAAGATATTTGTATTTACATTTTTTAAGCGACTTACTTTCTTTTTCTACTCAAGACTATCCTTCCTCTAGGAAAAATACTGAAGTCAAAACTACCTGGCATGCTCAGAATAATATAGGACAAAGTTTGTGGCATTTACTATGTGACCTTGAGCAAGATATTAAATCTTTCTGAACCATGTCTGTACCATCTAAAAACAAGCTCTTTATAAATATACCAAAAGGAGGCTACGAATGTCAAATGAAAGAACATTTGTCACTGTACATGTAAGAAATGATTAGCAATGCATGATTTCATTCTCAGAGAACACTTTGGGAACTAGTGAAAAGTTCTGAGTGTTGGAAAATGGATGGGCACTCACAAATGAGATTATTCAAACTCCTGGAGCCAGCATCTGTCAACAGCGATGATGATAATAATACTTGTCATTAGTTCGCTATAGTTATTATTGACTATAATTATATACTATTATTATTACTATAATAATTAACACAGTTTCTGGGGCTTCCTAAGTATCAGGTACTTTGCTAAGAACATTAGATTGGCCAGGCTCAGTGCCTCAGCCTGTAATCCCAGCACTTTGGGAGGTCGAGGTGAGTGGATTTCCTGAGCCCGCAGGTTTGAGACCAGCCTGGGCAACATGGCAAGACCTCATCTCTACAATAAATCAAAAAATTCGCCAGGTATAGTAGTGCACACCTGTAGTTCTGGTTGAGGTGGAAGGATAACCTGGAACTAGCAGGTCGACGCCGGGGTTACTGTGAGGGTGCCACTGCACTCCAGCCTGGGCGAGTGAGATTCCAACTCAAAATACAAAGAAGAACATTAGATTCCTTCTGCCTCCAAAGAAACCTACAGTACAGCTAAGGAAAGTAATACTTGTGCAATTAAGTGGGGAGTCCAAGATTATACTACTAGTACATTGTGGCCCTGGATTCAAACCTACATTTTTTTCTGGATCGAGTTAATTTTTTTCCCCTAGAACAGTATACTAGATACTCAACAAAAAACATCTGAAATTCCTCCATCTCATTTTTTCTCTTGAATTGCGCCTATCCTTAACTGTAGCATGAGCCCCTGACAACATACAACATTTGAATCTGATTCATTACTGTATTCCAACAGCCTAGAAAATTGTGCTCAGTGAATGAATGAATGAATGAATGTCTTATGATCAGAATCAGCACACTTAGTTATAAGAGGCCTTTCTTCTGATGTTCCAGCAAGTCATGACACATGCTTTCCCTATCCTTTCATATGGTAGTATGAATTACTCACTTGTTTAATTGTAGGAGTAGAAACTTTCATAGACTATTTCCCATTTTTGGAAATACGTATTCTTTAAAATCTCAGAAACACTTTGCATTATATTAGTGTTGATGACCGATATGACGTTGTACTAGTTGCTTTAAAAATGAACAAAATAATTAGACTATCATAAAAATTAAAAAGGATATAAAACTATTTATACAGAATAAACCCAAGTATGTAAAATATGCAGATGTGTGCACAGAAAAAAAAAGAGTTAGAAGAGATTTTTCCAAGGCCAGGTCAGCAAAGACAGTTGAAGGCACAGAAGACTACTTAGACAAGGAGCATCAGCAAAGATGGAAAACGAACAGGCACAGAGTAAACTGGAGAAAAGAGAGGAACACTCAATTTTGTGTTCCCATGGGCTAGCTGCAAGCTTTTAAGGAGAGACAAAGTTTGAAATGTTGCTTGTGGTCAGATAAAGGTGTTAGGTGAATGCCTGGCAAATAACACTTTGAGAAATATTGATATGGAGCCACAAAAGACCTTGAAGAGCCAGAGCAATCCTGAGCAAAAAGAGCAAAGCTGAAGGCATCACACTACCAACCCTCAAAATATATTACAAAGCTGTGATAACCAAAACAATGTGGTACTGGCATAAAAACAGAAAAATAGACCAATGGAACAGAATAAGTAGTTTGGAAATTAATCCACATATTTACAGCCATCTAATTTTTGACAAAGGCACCAAAAATATGCATTGGAAGGACACCATCTTCAACAGATGATACTGGGAAAACTAGAAGTTCATATGCAGAAGAATAAAACTAGACACTTCTCACCCTATACAAAGATCAACTCAAAACGATCAAAAACCTAAATGTAAGACTCTTAACTATAAGACCACTAGAAGAAAATATTGGGGAAATGTTTCAGGACATTTGGGAAGAGATTTTATGAGTAAAAGCTTAAAAGCACAAGCAACAAAAGCAGAAAATATAATGGATTATATTAAACTATAAAGCTTCTGCAAAACGAAGGAAATAATCAACAGAATGGAAATATAACCTACCAAATGGGATAAAATATTTGCAAACTATTCATCCAACAGGGGATTAATATTCAGAATAATCAAGAAACTCAAACACATCAACACCAAAAACATAAATAATGCAATTCAAAAGTGGACAGTTGGTTGCAAAAGACATTTCTGAAAAGAAGACATATAATTGGCCAACAAATATGTAGGAAAAAATGCTCAACATCACTAATCATAAGGGAAATATAAATCAAAACTATCACAAGGTATCATTGCACCCCAGTTGGGATGGCTATCGTGAAAAAGACAAAAAAAAAAAAAAATGCTGGTGAGGATATGGATGAAAAGGAATTTTTATACACTCTTGTTGGAAATGTAAACTACTACAGCCACTAGGGAAAACAGTAGGGAATCTCCTTAAAAAACTGTAAATAGAACTGCCATATGATCCAGCAATCCCACTACTGGGCTTTTATTCAAAAGAAAGGAAATCATATATCAAAGAGACATCTACACTCCCATGTTTATTGCAGTACTATTTGCAATAGACAAGACACAGAATCAGATAAATGAAGTGAGGACCAGTTGGAGGCCCAAACTTCACCTGCACACATATTACTCATGTACCTAATTGTGACTTGTACCTCACATCTTTATAATAAAGTAAAAAATAAAGTAGAATAAAAATCTGGTATGTATACACACAATAAAATACTATTTGGCCATAAAAATAATAAAGTCATGTCATTTGAGATAACATAGATTGAACTGGAGGCTTTTATTTTAGGTGAAATAAGAGAAAAATGAAAGTTAAATACCACGTGCTATCACTCATATGTGAAAGCTAAAAAATAGCTGATCTCACAGAAGTAAAAAATAGAACAAAGGACACTAGAGGGTGAAGGAGTAGGGGGAAAGGAAGAACAGGAAGAGGTTTGTTAAAGGATACAAAATTATAGCTAGATGGGAAGAATAAGTTCTAGTATTCTATAGCACCGTAGAGTGCATATAGTTAAGAATAACAAAATATTGAACCAGCCTTGCATCCCAGGAACAAAACCCACTTGGTCATGGTGGCCAATCCTTGAGATGTGTTGTTGGATCCAATTTGCTAGAATCTTGTTTAGTATTTTTGCATCTGTATTCATCTAGGAGATTGGTCTGTAATTTTCTTTCCTTGCTGGGTCTTTGCCAGGTTTGGGTATCAGTATGATGTTGGCTTCATAAAACGAGCTGGGGAGTATTCCATCCTTTTTGATTGCCTGGAAAACTTTCAGCATGATTGATGTCAGCTCCTCCTTGTATGTCTTGTAGAATTTTCACAAAGTTTGTTTGTGTAACGAATCCTGACTTGTACCCCACATATCTATAATTTTAAAAATGGAAGAAAGAAAAAAACAATAAACAAAGTTCATGTATACATAAAATTTATTAAGGAAAGAATTATTGAGGAGGTTGGGGAAAAGATGGTGATAGTACTTTTGGTTAAACTGAATTTCAAGGCATTCAAGAGATGTTACAAAATGTCAATTGTAAAGATGTATTTTAAACACATTTGAGAGACTTGGCTCGGTGGCTCAGCCTGTAATCCAGCACGCTTTGGGAGGCTGAGGTGAGTGGATTGCCTGAGCCCGCGGATTCGAGACCCACCTGGGCAACTTGGCAAGACCTCATCTCTACAATTAATCAAAAATTAGCCGGGTGTGGGAGTGCGCGCCTGTAGTTCCAACTACTTGGAAAGCTGAGGCGGAAGGATCACCGGAGCCCAGCAGGTCAAGGCTGCGGTGGCCGGGAGCGGCCACTGCACTTCAGTCTGGGCGACAGTGAGACTCCAACTCAAAAAAAAAAAAAAAGAAAAAAAGAAAAGTGTGTGTGTCATCTGCATATAAGTGGATTTGATTCCCTGGAGAGGCACTTTTTAGTGGAAGCCTAGAACTGAGCCTTGTGGTGCCACAATGGCTGAAGGGCACGTGGAGGGAGGACAAAAGGAAGTCAGTTGGGAAGTTGTTCAATAATTCAGGCAAGTGCCGGGGAAGGTTGATCTGACATGATGACAGTGGAACGAGAAAGAAAGGAATACAAAGACATGTTTGTTATTATTTGTTTGTTTGTTTTTTTAATACAAAGGAAACTGACTAGTATGTGAGTGCCTGGTTTATGTTCTGTGCCAGCAATTCCCAAAGCTGGCTGCCCATCACCATCACTTGGGAAAACTTTTAGTAATGTGAATTCCCAACCTTCACTTTTTTCCAATCTTTCCTCTGAAAATCAGATTTAATAGGTTTGTGATGAGATCAAGGAGCCAGAAACTTTGTAAAGCTCTAGAGTTGATATCAACAAGCAGCCTGATGTGAAAACTGCTGGTATAGGTGACCCAGTTCAACTCCATTCCAGCTCAGTGATCTAAGTGACATTAACTGAAGTTGAAGATATTCAAAAGCTTACTTTCCTTATGCAACCAGCAGATGAAAATGGTCAACGTGTGACTATTCCCCAAAGGTACTTAAGATTGATCCACTGAAGTTGTTATCTGAATTTAAAACCAAAGCGTTATATGGATAATTGATCCTCTTAGCATATTGCTATGTAAGACTGTGGTGATAATGGAGAATTTTCTGACAACAGAAATCAGAATGGGGCAAGGAGAAATCAGCTGACCTGAGGCAGTATCACAGGATGCATGTGTAATCTAAACAGAAATGTGTCCCTTTTGAGAAGACAATAGAGATTGTATGGCTTGAAATGAGAAAGTATAGGGCAGCCTGCAAAACGTTGTACTTGCATTTTCATCAGAGAGAAATATATCAACAATAAAATTAAGCTTACATACATAAATCTGTTCATAATATATGGGGGTGCCAAAAAAAGTATACACATTTTAAGTATGACATTCACTCAGAAGATGGCATTAATCAAATGAATGCTAGCATCACCATGTGACAGACAGGACAGTCAAAGAAAATGGCAGAAGTATGGTTCAGCAAACATCATACTACACATTGCCACTATTATTAAATTCAACTTTGAAAAGTAATACATAGATAACATCTCCT
>CAUYQG010021744.1:0-16013 GCA_963574415.1 Tarsius wallacei
AAAAATTAGCTGGGTGTGGTAGCGCGTGCCTGTAGATCCAGCTACTTGGAAGGCTGAGGCAGAAGGATCGCCGGAGCCCAGCAGGTCGAGGCTGTGGGGCGGCCACTGCACTCCAGTCTGGGCGACAGAGTGAGACTCCAACTCAAAAAATAAAAATAAAAAAAGAAATGAGGCTTCTTTTTTAAAAAGTATTTTATTGTAAAGATGTGGAGTACAATTCAGGATTAGGTATACATGTGGACATTGTAAAGTTTGGGCCTCCCTTTGGTCCCCACTTTGCCTGGTACCCTTGTTGATGTACTCCCCTAGCGCCCACCCTGGCAGTATCCCATTATTGTCAATACCTTTCTTATAGTATTGTGGTAAATGTTCAGAGTCCACTTATGAGTGAGGATGTGTGGTACTCTGTTTTTGTTTCTGTGATAGATCACTGAGTATGATAGATTCTAAATCCATCCAAGTTATTGCAAAGTCCATATGTTTGTCCTTCTTTATGGCTGCATAATATTCCATTGTGTATATGTACCACATTTTTTTATCCAGTCCAGTTTCAATGGGCAGCATGTTTGGTTCCATGTTTTTGCTATTATGAATGGTGCTGCAATAAATATGTGTATGCAGATATCTTTTTTTGTAGAATGATTTGAGTTCCTCTGGGTATATTTTCAGAAGGGAGATTGCTGGGTCATATGGAAGGTCTATTTCTAGTTCTTTTGGAAATCACCACACTATTTTCCATTGAGGTTGAACCAGCAGTATAGAAGCGTTCCCTTTTCTCTGCATCTTCGCCAGCATCTGTTGTTGTTATTTTATTAATGATGGCCATTCTTACTGAGGTTAGGTGGTATCTCAGTGTGGTTTTGATTTGCATTTCTCTGATCATTAGTGAGGTTGAGCACCTTTTCATGTGTTTGCTGGCTGCTTGTATGTCTTGTTAGAAATGAGCCTTCTGATAGCTGAATAATATGCCCAGGATCACATAGTTCATGAGAGGTGGAGCCAGGACTCACATCCAGAAATGTGGGTTGCAAATTTAAAGCTAAGAGAAAATATGGTGGCCAAGGAGGTCTTGAAATCCTCTTCCTTTAGAGCCCATTGAAGACATATCATGAAGAGACCCAGATTTTGCAGTTAGTTAGTTGCAATGTACTTAAAAACAATGAGCCTCGGTTTCCTCTCATTTAACATGAAGATAATGATACCTACTGTATGGATTTGGTGTGAAGATAAAAAGAAGCAAGATGATAGATGTGCGTGAACCATTTAGGCGGTCAATCGAAGACCTTTTGGGCAACCAGATTTCTTCTTTATGTTTTCATCTGTAACAACCTTTCAACATTTTTTTGCTGTGAGTTGGGGAGATAAGGGGTAGCACTTACCAAATATATTTAATCATGATTCATCTAGGAATGACGCATATCAACAAAGATCTTAACTGAAAGGTGACAGAAACTTCCTAGAATTTCACATTAAATTTTCTAAAGAGTGTGTGAAACTGGCAGAGAAATCTTTTCTTGCCGACACAGGACAAGAAGAACACAATGAATTTGGGAGATTAAAACCCCCAAAGTCTGAAAAAGCATGTTGTGTCAGTTATTACAGTCTCAGAGAGTGTCAGCTTTGGTGACTCTGGGGGAGGAAAAAGATGCCCTAAAGAAAAACTTGGATCTGAGAGATTTTGCACATAGATCCCAATTACGAACCCATTTATTGAGCGATTATTATGTGTGTGGCATTGTACCAAAGTGATCACATACTTTTTCTTACAACAGCTTTTTAAGTTAGATATCATGGCCACCTTACAGACAGGGAAACTGAGGCCTACAGAAGTTAAAGAACTTGCTCAAAGTTGTTCAGCAAAAATAGACCCAGAATTGGGTCTCTTTCTGTTAAAGTCGCTGCATGTAGCCACTAAGCCATAAAATCAGACAGAAACCTTCCAGTGGAAGAGTTAATGCTTACTACTATCCCAGGGAAGGAGATTATTATAATTTATGGAGAGAGATTGATGTTTTTCCCAGGGGAACGGGGTGTCCCCTTGCGGACAGAATGAACTATATTTCTGTAGCAGTTTGCCCTGTTGGCCAGTGGTAGGGGATGCAACCCAGAGGAAGCTGTGTCCTGAGTTCCTCGCTTGAATGAGGGTATATCCATGTCAGAAAGATGAGAGCAGACCTGATTTAGGGAAATGCTTCTGTAACAAATGGCCTGAAATACAAAGAAAGGTTAAGGATGCATGCTGGAAAGAGGGCTGACTAAGCAACAATTAATAGGGATATGTTGACAATCTACAAACACTAGAGTCTGCAAATATCAAGGAGAGATTTTCTAAAAAAAAAAAAAAAAGAGAGAGAGAGAGAAAGAAAAGGTGTAACAAAAGTGAGGCATAATGGTATAATAATTGCTCTTCAAATTGCATTGCATAAAATTAAGTAAGGAAAAGATTAGGCCAAATGTCAAGAAAAACCGCCAACCTTACAGAATTAATATTCGACTGAAGAATGGAGGGTGTCAGGTCTTCCTGGTTCCAGCTGGACAGCACCTTCAAGGGGAACTTCATAGTCACACCTTTCTCTCCTGGGGTCCAACCCAACCAGTCCCTAATTTGAGGCCTTAGGCCTCAGTTTGGAACACTCTCCCATGGCATGCTGGGTTCCGCATCCAGTCACCTTATGCTGGAAAGATACCCTTTTAGTCCCTAAATTTTTAATTATTATTATTATTTTTTTAAAAGAAATGGAGTCTCATTATGTTGCCCAAGCTAGTCTCCAACTCCTGGCCTCAAGCAATGATCCTGCCTCGGCCTCCCCAAAGTACTGGGATTACAGGTGTGAGCTACCTTACTCAACCTTTCATGCGTGCCTCCATTTCTTACACTGGCTTTTTGCCTATTTCTAGACCTGGTTTCCTCTTTTACTTCTGTCCTAGTAGCTGATTATTTTTCTCTTGTTTCCTAAGTCCGAGACCCCCTTTATTAAGCTATTCGGCTACCTCAAAGGATAGGAACTGTAGTTTCATTCTCTCTAACAAAATTCCTGCATATCAACCATCTGCCTACTCAAGTTAATTGACTGCTATTGACTGGATTTCTGTTAATTTGTCAAGTTGCATCTCTTTATTAGGACACCCATGCATTTCATTGGATTCTCCTCAAATATGAACTACCATCTGCATGCAGATCTGTCCCAAACAGTCCATGCTTAATGTGCTGGACTGTGGCTGGGTGTGGTGGCTCCAGTTTGTAATTCCAGCACTTTGGGAGGCCGAGGCAAGAGGATTGCCTGAGCCCACAGGTTCGAGACCAGCCTGAGCAACTTGGTAAGATCTCGTCTCTACAATAAATCAAAGGGTTGCATCCCTTACCACTGGCCAACAGGGCAAACTGCTACAGAAACATAGTTCATTCTGTCTGCAAAGGGACAACCTATTCCCCTGGGGAAAACATTAATCTCCCTTCGTAAATTATAATAATCTCCTTCCCTGGCATAGTAGAAAGCATTAACTCCTCCACTGGAAGAATTGTTTGATTTTATGGCTTAGTGGCTACATGCAGCGACTTTAACAGGCGTGCGCCTGTAGTTCCAGCTACTTGGAAGATTGAGGTGGAAGGATCGCCGGAGCCCAGCGGATCGAGGCTGCCGTGGTCGTGAGCAGCGTGCCACTGCACTCCAGCCTGAGGGACAGAGTGAGACTCCAACTCCAAAAAAAAAAAAAAAGTGCCCGGCCAGACTTTCTCTAGCAATGTCAGCTGGGTGTGGCCCATCTCCAAATCCCTCCCGTTCTGTGATGCCATTCTACCTGCAAGCCTTGACCATTCCTGGTCCCTTTCCTTCCATGGTAATAGAACTTGGGTATTCTGGCTATGACTACAGAGATTGAATGGGAGAGTCCCTTGGAAAGTCTTAATTGGGTGACTCCTGAGCTGAGTCTTGAAGAATAAGCATCGTTCATTGGGTTGACAGTGGGAAGGAAGGAGGCTGAGAGAAAGATGTTTCAAGTGGAGGAAATAGCAAAGTGTGGGAGCATGATGGAGCATTGAGCTGCAAGTTGTTCAGTGTGGCTGGAGGGTGACATAAGGATGAGGAATGACAGAGAAGGATGATGAAGGAATAAGGAAAAAGGCGGACTTAGAAGAAATTTACATGTTGATTTAGAGTTGGAACTTTGTCCTAAAGGCAATGGCGAGACATTGAAAAATTTTTCTTTGGGTTAATTAATTTGATATGCTTGTATTGATAATTATTTATCTATTTTTGAGATAGGATCTTGCTCTGCTGCTCAGGCTGGAGTGCAGTAGCATGATCATGGCTCACTACAGCCTCAAATTCCTGGGCTCAAGCAATCCTCTTGCTTCAGGCTTCTGAGTAGCTGGCACTACAGGTGTGTGTCACCATGCCTGTCTACTTTTTTTTCTTTTTTTGAGTCGGAGTCTCACTCCATTGCCCAGTCTGGAGCGCAGTGGCACGCTCACAGCTACCAGCTACCCCAGTGTTGACCTTCTGGGCTCTGGTGATCCTTCTGCTTCAGCTTTCCAAGTAGTCGGAACTTCAGGCTCGCAATACCACACCCAGCTAATTTTTTATTTATTGTAGAGACGAGCGCTCGCCAACTTGCCCAGGCTGTTCTCAAACCCGCGGGCTCAGGCAATCCACTCACCTCGGCCTCCTAAAGTGCTGGGATTACAGGCTGAGCCACCAAGCCTGGCCCACATGCCTACTTTTAAAGAAATTTTAGAGATGGGGTCTTACTATGTTACACAGGCTGGTCTTGAGCTCCTGAACTCAAGCAGTCCTCCTGCCTCAGCCTCCCAAAGTGCTAGAATTGCCATCTATTTTTTTTTAATTTTTATTTTAGAGCCCTGATTTAGGTAAGTAGAGTGGGAGGTGGCAGTTGAGAGTGTAGATTAAAAAAAACAGGTAGGAGGTGGTTGCAATGTTCCAGGCAAGTGTTGGAGAAATAATAGATACACAGGAAATGGCATTGAGGAAAAAGATGAGTGATGCAAAGGAATAGGAGAAATATTTTGGAAGTAGAATTTCTAAGATCTGGCAGCTTATTAGGTAGCGAGGTTGAGGACAAAAGAAGAATCTGGAACAACACCCAATTTCTAGATTAAATAAAGGACTACATTTCTTTCTCAGACAAGCGGAAAGTCAGATACCATTTCTCTAGGAATGTGGACTTGGCAAGACCTGGGGATGGCCTGCAGGACTGCAGAGCATGAAACAGAGGTCACATTGAAGACCAGGCAGACGCTGCAGCCAAAGGGTCAATTTAAGTATGTCGGCAGGCAGAGTATCCCAGTACAAGAATACCATTCAGAACCAGGGGTGTCTAAATGAAGGATACAAGTCAGAGGGACTCTCTGAGATACCCTGACACCTAAGTGATAGGTAGGGAAGAAACGATGATTCATTTAGGCTTGAGCCTCCTGAGTGGAAAGCGTGTATCGGCCAACCCAAGAGAGATGCTCAGCGGGCAGTTAGATTTACTGTCTGGCGTAGGGCTGAGTTACCAGCATGTAGGTTGAATCTAGTCCATGGGGATAGTTGAAGTTGCCCAGATGAGTGTAGCATTCTGGGGCTAGTTAGCCAGCACTTGTATCCTCTTTCTTGCTTGCCCCTGTGACATTCTAATTCTCTCTCATTGTTCTTCTGCCACGAGGTGCTCCTTTGACCTCTGTTTGTTACACTGATCCACTTGTAGCTCCTTGGGAGCCCCTGCAATCCTTGCTGAGCCTCCCTTTGCAGTTCTGATCCCTTCTATGCCTCCCCTGTGAGTCTTCAATTATCTCTCAGCTTTGCTGAGTCCCTCAAATCCCTTAAATCTCAGCTGTGAAATGCACACTATTCTTAGTAGGCATGCCCCTTTTGAAGTCAATGAGAATTTACAAACAACAATAAAAAATAAACATGATCCATTTGCCATAAAACATTGATGCAAGCTAAGATAAAACTAGAAGTTGGTAGTTTATAAACGACATTATCTAATTTTTTCTTCTTTTGAAAGAACAGTATCTAGTAGGTCATATTTTAGGTCATATTTTTTTTTCTAAACATTTCTATGTTTTTAGTCTAGAGCATTCTCCATTAGAAAGTGGTTTCAAGTTAACCACTCAATATGATGTCAAGAATTCACAGATACCCACATACCCCAAATCATATTCTGTGATGGGTAACTGGGAATAAGGAGAAATCAATTTCTGCATGTGTTTTGAACAACGGAATTTCACACAATCTTGTCACAAATGGTTGTAAAAGGTCACACAAAGCCAAGTTTAGCGCCATAAGGATTACTACTCCTAATGTTCTTTTATTAAAGACACTCATAAAGTCACACGTCACATTTGAAGACTCAGGTATCTATCAACTGTGATTTAAACTTGCTATGTGTGCTGTGAGACAAAGAATTACCTATAACTCATGTTTATAAAAGGACAGCATAGTATATTGGAAACGGCTTGAGCTTTGGAGGCAAAAGTATATTGTCTTGTCTTCTAAGTACATCCTTGATGAATTCTTTGGAAGCATGGAGTGTGTGTGTGTATGTGTGTGTGTGTGTGTGTGTGTGTGTGTGTGTATGTATGTATCTTAGGGGGAAAGAAACACCACTTCACCATCATTTAACATCTTTTTTTTGGTTTGAGTCGGAGTCTCACTCTGTTGCCCAGGCTGGAGTGCAGTGGCATGCTTACGGCCGCTGCAACCTCGACCGGCTGGGTTCATGTAATCCTTCCTCCTCAGCCTTCCAAGGAGCTGGAACTACAGGCACGTGCCACCATGCCTGACTAATTTTTTGATTTACTGTAGAGATGAGGTCTCACTAAGTTGCCCAGGCTGGTCTCAAAACCCTGGACTCAGGCAATCCTCTTGCCTCGACCTCCTAAAGTGTTGAGATTACAGGCTTGAGCCACCGTGCCCAGCCTCATATAGCATCTTTAAAGTAATATCCAAAACAGCATTACAGATATGATTTCTAATTTTACTCACTGTAAGGTATTATTATCCTCATTTTACAGATGCGAAAGCTAAAGCTGAGGGAGGTTTAGTGTCTCACATAGCTGCAAAAAAAAAAAAAGTTGACTAGGAATTCAAACTCAGGTTTCATGTGCTTAATAAAACTATGGCCTTTCCATTAGATACACTGCCTTCCTTATACATGACTGTTCTTACTAGTAGGCTATGCAGATTTAACTTTGCTAAACCTCAGCACCTAATCTTCAAAATGGGAACGCTTAATTGTAGAAGAGAGCTTGTATATAGAATTGTTATTGGGTTATAGTGATGAAATGTGTAATTAAGTTCCTGGCACATAGTAAGGGCTTGATCAGTTGTATTTACTTTTTTTGATAGCTAAGAATTGAAGTACCTTAGTTTTTATCAGTAAGACATAGTGTGAGCAGATAATTTACCTCCTATTCTGCCACGTGAAGATGGGGTTTCTGCTTTTTAGAGTTCAAAGTAGACAACACTTTGTCTGAATATAGTTTTCTTGCCATTCCTAGAAAGATGCCCTTAAGTGTTCATTCACCCTATGGTAAATAATGTTATTAAAATTTTTTTTGCTCTTATTTTAACTAATGGTTCAAGAATACATTTAGTTAACATATACCACTGTTTATCACCATGCAGCATCAGCAAAAAATCAGTAAGGAACATTAATTATCAAATGTGCCAGTTTTGTGACCATTAAGTACCTCATTAGATTCTGTTTTGGAAATTGAATTTATGAGCATCTTTATAGAAAAGAGCACAACATGATTGGCACTGCTTAACCATAGCACAATCTGAAGCAAAATCACTTATTTAATGCAGCTCTATTATTATTATTATTCATCACGAAACAACAAAATGATAATTTCTCTTTGCAAGCCTGGACTTTAAAAAAAATTACAATTTCAGCCCCCGAACACATAACTTGCTTAAAGGGGAAACTACAATCCTTATATAAAAAACCTCAACTTTGTAGATTTTAAAAAAAGTTCTATCTTGAAGATCAACCTGTAATTTCTGTGTTGTATTTAAGCTCCTTGTTTGAATAGCGAGGTTTGTCTACACTATAATCATCCTTCCTCATTTTGCTTGCTGGAATGTGGGCAAAACTGGTCTCTGTTGACAGGTTTTATATCATATCATTCTTATAGGCACTGATTTTTTTTTTTTTAGTAGTGGTTAGCATGAAAATCTGATATGCTTCAACTGCAAAGGAAAAAAATAGAAAAGAGAAAAAAATAAATTAAAACTATGTTTAAAATATATGATCTAGCCTAACCTTTTCTCCATTAGGGAAACTATAGCTACAAAAAAGATTAAATACAAATTTGCTTTGCTTTTAAACCTACTTAAGAAGCACCTATCCTATCTGTCCATATAAATTCCAATGGAAAACACGATGACATGCAATTACTAATCTCAATGTACACAGCCATGCCTCGGGGACTTAGTGGTTCATATTTTACTATTCTGTAATCAAATACAAAACTAATGAGTAAAAATATGCTTCCCCCAATAAATTTCCAGCACCTGGACAAGTGTCTGACAGGGAAATGGAGGATGCACACACAAAATTCATTCTGCAAAGCTATTAAAGTGTTATACTTGCCAACAAGTGTTCATTAAACAAGAATGAAGGATCTTTATGCCAGTTTCTTACCAAAGGCTTTTTAATATTTTAATGGAGAGTAAAGACTATTTATCTGAACTCTGATCAGTTAACGTTCAGATCTGTTATGAAGAAACAAGGAGTCCTTTATAATACCTTTCATAAAAATCCACTTTGCAATGCTTCAAATAAAGACTAAGGACTGTAAAAGATTATGCTGCATATAAACAAAATCAGTATCGTTTTGAAATTATACGGTTATCTCTGGAACTCCTTAGCACATTAGAATCATGCTGTATTTTTATTTAAAAAGTGGTTAACAAAATCCAGTATACAGATGGAAAACGGGATTAGAGGTGGCATCCCAGTCATGTGACATCAACCAGTCTCCAACAAGCGAGGAGCACACTTAATGGGGCAGACAGGGGGGGCAGGGTGCTTGTCTGCCATCTAGGACTCAAGGAGGGCAGAGGGGAGAAGAGGGGAAGGGAGAGGAGGGGAGGAGGGAGGAGGGGAGGGGAGGGGAGAGAAGAGGAGGGAAGGGGATGGGAGGGGACGGGAGAGTCACAGCACCAACATGTGGTGATGGGAATGACTTTTCAAACCAGAATTCAAGTAGATCAGTCTCTGTGTAGGAGCCAAAATATATGTACACATACAAAGCAAAAAGGTTATGAAATGAAAAAAGTCTCATGGTGGTTACAACATAATATCTCTGGGACAATGTTTGGGTGCAATTGACTGTTTACATTCATTTTCATCATTTAATTCCACCCTAGGCAATATACTTGCACATACATCTGTGCATACACCAAGACTCATCGACACACATATAAATGTATCTATAAATGCACACATTTAGATGCAGCAAAGAAGTGGCATAGTGGCATGGATCTAGACAGGGGTATCAGATGTGATGACAATTTTCGGGACTTTGTCTCTGGTTCTTGCATTCGCACGTGCTAAGTTCACCCTTGTGCATGCCTAGACTGTACCCAACAGATAAAACAGAGCAGGGGTTGTGCCTGATCTAACTTGAATTTTTCTTCATTCCAAAGAAAGAGATTGTTATTAATAATATTAATAATAATAACAATACCTATGCTAGCAATTATTAGAAACATACTATGTGCCAGGCACTGCTGTAAGCACTTATTTATCTTCCCATGTATCTTTCAGAACAACCAAGGGAAATACTATCATCAACCTTATTTTACAGATGAGAAAAGTGAACCTTGCAGTGATTGTACCACTAGTTTGTAGAAGAAGCAGGATAGGACCTGGGCAGTTTGCACTTCACGACCAGACATTTGACCAAAAACATTAGAAACATCAAGAATGAGAATTAGGTAGGTGATGCCCAATTTGTCTCCCTTGTACCTGGATTGCCAAAGCACTTGAGAACCCGTAGAGGGAGAGGCCTTGTTTTGTGGACATGAAATTCGTAAAACACAGAAGTTGATACCACCAGGGCCACTCAGTCCCTAGTGACCTTGCAGAAGTCAGTGACCTTGCACCTCTGCGTTTAGACTTGGGCAAATTAAAATAGTAATGGAGAACTGGAAAAGAGCCCAGAGAAATAATAAATGCTTTTTGGATATTTTGGGCACCTCAGAGAAGATATGAAAATGCTGGTGAAAGATGTTACAGCACTCCTGGTAAACTCCCATCTTGATCCAAAGTGTCTACAAGAATGCTCAAGTGAAACCAAGGACACTTTTCAGAATTTATCTCTCAGTGTGTTAGGATCTGCTTGTTAAGTACTTCTGCTAATGCTATGTTGGCAACAGAAGCCAATTTTTGTTAAATGTGAGAATAGTATCGCAATTATTGGCTGGTTTCTTTTGTGTGGCTTGTCTTTAAAGACTTTAACACAGATTCTAAGATACCTCTTAAGATCCTTCATGTGGAGTTTTGAGTTTCACTGCGAAGCCGTGTGGTGAGTCTGTGGAATAGAGTTATATAATTATCTTTATCTTTGGTCCCAGAAGGGAAGAGTGAGTTCAAGGAGACTTTTTTCTTTTTTTTAATGAGAAATGAGAAAGAGGTCAGGATTTGGATTAATGAATTTGACATTCAGGCCAATGACCTGTTTAGGTCATGGGGAAAACACATTTATTTATAGGCCTTGGCTTTCGTTTCTAAAGAAAGAAGACTTGTTCCCCCAGAAACCAAGCTAAGAGGGCTGCCCGGGGCTGTGTTCCTAAAACCATTCAGCTGTTCATAGTGAGGTACAGTGAGGTCCAAACCTTCACATCCTCACCAAAACCTTCTGAAGCTAATACTGTAATTCACAAGCAGTTTGCTTTCAATGAGACACCCAGCGGGAATGTGAGTTCTGATGTCCATGAATAAACAAAATGTTCTGCTCTTCCTCCTCATAGCAGGAAGTATCTGAATTTTAAAAACCGTGAGAAGAAATCATAACCAACAGATTTTGAAAGCCCCCGCTAGCAAGAAAATACTGCTAAAAGGGGTAGGATTGGTTAAATGTGATTTTGGGGGGTAAACGTATAGATATACATTGTGGAATGAGAAAAACTGATTGCAATGTTATTTATTGAACTTATTTAACAAACACAGAGAGTGCTTGCTGTGTGCCACGCACTGTTCTAAGTGTTTTACAAATATTAACTCACAGAACTTTCTCTTTTGAGGCAGTCCTAACCCTGAGAGATTGTTTTATTCTCAAACCTGGGACAGAGATAAGGTTGCCTGTACATTAAAGTGTCTTGCCTTATAAGGAAGCGTTCGACTGCACTAGATTAAACTCATAAAAGCTAATGAAGAGTCCTCCTTAATACACATTTCTTTTTTCCTGTTTGGACTTGAAGTGACAACATTACAGAAACACCCTGCAGGTTTTTATCTAAATAGCATCCTATAAAACAATGTCCTCTTGTCAGTCACCACTAATTCAGCACAGTCAAGCTATAAATCTGTCCAAAGGCCAGCAAAGTGCTTAACTTGGCACATCACTAATAAAATTAGGAATGTGGGTTTATTACATGAACCTTAAGTAGGTTTGGCCAAGATATTAAGATTTTTGCTTATGGCAACCATGGCTAATGTGGATTGGTATTTTCATTATAACACACCCCACAGCACTACCCAGTAACATCTCAGGTTTCCAAATTAGACAATTGTCTTCTGCCCTCTCGTACTCGCTGCTAATGCTGCAGCTGGAACTCCCATCTCTAAAGCCTCACCCACTTTAGGGTACTCAAGGATGGTAAAGACTTTTCAATAATGCTAATTCTGCTGAATAAAATTAGAGCAAATTAATTAATACTTCTATTAACGTAACCTGATTTCACTTTGTTCAAGAACAGAAGCACTTATAGGCTTTTAACATGCGCTTAGAAATATCGTTTCAGCTCAGGGCAATTTCGAGAAGTGATTTATAAGCAGTTGCAAATGCTTCTAAAATGGTAAGATTTGAGAAAGCCAAATGTACGTTAACCAAGTTGTCCTGCGGTCTTGGGTATTTTATTTTATTTTTTTTAAATTATGGAATAATAACAACTATATCCTCTCTCCTGAACCACGTTTATTGTGATGGCTTATGTTTGCCGAGTGGTTTAGTTTACAAAGTGGGCTCTGCTGCTGATCTTGGAATGATCTTTTGAGGTGGGTGGTTCAGGTATTACTGCCTTCGTTTTATAAATGAGGACACATAGCAAGGACCAGAGCTGATACTAGGAAGCGCTCTCTACCTCGTATCAAGGTTACCCCCACCTTTGTGAGTATTTACAATTCTACAAAATGTCGTTCTATCCATTGGATCCTTATACCACCCAGAAACATGCATGTATAAGTGTGCCTCACACTCATTCTGTGTTGCTTTCTGTCCTAGTATTTCTATTTCCCCTGATTCAGAGACTGTCTGAATCTTCCCTTCCCAATGACACCAGCCTCTGCTGACCTTCTTTCCTTACCAATCTTGTCAAGGTTGCCCATGTTGGCAACCTGCATTATGGCGGCTACATTATGAGATTTGAAATGCAGCTTTGCAGAGGGGAGATGGGAAACTCTCTTTAGCATGCTGCAATCTCAAAAACCTGTAGATGGGCAAAGTCACTAAAGTTCACTTCATGAAAAATACAACACACCACTGAGAGCAAGGATGATTGATGCCCGCAGAGCAAACTGTTTATCAGACAAACACATTTTGCAAACTTTGACATAAATTGTTAAGTTGCCTTATCACCCAGACAATGTAAGACTAGCATCTTTGTAGGAACTTCCCCAAAACTCTTTAATGACCTCTAAAAAGCTTTATCTTATCATGATCTGATTTGCTACTACAATAAATCATTTACAAATAGGTTAAGAGAAAAACTGGTATTAGAAATATGGATTCATTTTCCAAATAGAAGAAGGCTTCAGCACTTGGCTGGCTATTGTGCAGTGGTGAAGGCATGATAAAGCACTCAATATGCTTCATACTAAAAGATTCAACAGGAGAAAGAATACCTCAGTCTATTCAGATCTAATTGGAGGCTAATTACACATTTGGTAAATCACACAAGCCCTTTAATTTTCTTCTTTCCTGCTTTCTGACTTTTATCACTTATCGTGGGGGTGGGAGCTAAAAAAAAGGAAGTTATATTGTTCAATTTCTAGCATGTCTGATATTTGAAAATTAAAATGCTATCTGAAGGTGGTGGCATACAATTGGCAGTCAGGACACTAGTGTCTGTACTGTGCCTCTGTCTTACATAATTCAATTTGATTCAATCAAACCAGTTAAATTAACATTTATTGAGCACCTACTATGAGGCAGACATTGTGCTAGGTATTAGGAATATGAAATGAGCAAGATATTCCTGTCCTTAATGGATCTTTAATTCTTATAAATCACGACTTCTCAACACATTGCCTTTTTCACCTCTAAAATAACAGAATTAGCCCAAGTAATTTTTAGACCTTTCTAATTTCTGTGTGGATGATGATTATTAATTTTTATCTTGCTGAATCTTGTCCACTGGCTCCTTCTTATCTCTTTTCTATTCTTTCCTACCTGTTCTGTACCCTGACAGTGGTTTTCTTGCCCTCTGATTTTTGTTGTGCTTGGTCATTGGGAAGCCCTTGTGGTAGATAAGAGGAAGAAAAAAGAGAGAGGTCAGAGTATTTATGTGTCCAGATTATTGATTTGCAGAGATGACTTGGACTAGCTGTGTCACTTTAGGGAAGGTCCCTAGTTTTCTCAAGGTGGCCCGCTTTATGTGACCTCTCTCATCCCTTTGGGCAAGTGCATGATAAAAACACAGCTACTACACCCCAGAGCACCAACTATCTCTGTAGCCTCCTTATACCTTGCCCAACTGCTTTTATATTCAATATTTTTTATTATGATATTGTGGGGTACAGTTAAGAGTTAGGTATATAAATATGCTTCGTTCAGATGATAAGAGGGGTCTCCCCATCCCCAGACAGATATTTACTACCATTAATACCATCACCCTACCCCTCCCCTCGCCCTAACTGCTTTTTCAATAGTCCTTTGGCAAATTGTCTTCAAATCTTCCTCATTTGAGGGTGTCATCTGTTTCCTGCCAGGACCCTGGCTGATACGCTGTGTTTTGTTAATTGGTTAAAAGTGATTTTTGAGGAGAAGTCAATGCAAAATAAAAATTCCAAGAGGGGTCAAAGAAGATATTCATTCTTCTAACAGTTTTAGCCATTTTTCTTGGCATAGGAAAGACGTTAATTAACTTTTTATTCTATTGTGGTCAGAACACTTAACATGAGATCTTCCCTCTTAACAGACTTTTTAAAGTGACAATACAGTATTATTTTATTTTATTTTTATTTTTTGAGTTGGAGTCTCACTCTTTCACCTAGGCTGGAGTGCAGTGGCATGCTGATGGCACCCCAGCGTTGACCTGCTGGTCTCAGGTGATCCTTCCTTCTGCCTCAGCCTTCTACGTAGCCAGAACTATAGGCACACGCTACCACGCCTGGCTAATTTTTGATTTATTGTAGAGATGAGGTCTCACCAAGTTGCCCAGGATGTTCTCAAACCCATGAACTCTGGCAATCCTCTCACTTCAACCTCTCAAAGTGTTGGGGATTACAGGCTTGAGCCACTGCTCCCAGTCCAATGCAGCAATATTAAGTACAGACACCATGTTGTACAACAGATCTCCAGAACTTATTCATCTTATATAATTGAAACGGTATGCCCATTGACTAGCATCTCTGCCTTCCCTCACTCCCTCTAGCCCCTGGCAATCATGACTATTCTTTGCTTCTACGAGGTTGAAATTTTCGATACCACATGCAAGTGGAATCAGGTAACATTTGTCTTTCTGTGACTGGTTTATTTCACATAGCATAATGTTCTCAAGTTTCATCCGTGTTGTCATATACTGCAGGACTTCTTCTTTTTTAAGGCTGAATACATTCCATTGTATGTGTATGCCACATTTTTCTTCCTCCATTTACGCCTGGACAGACATTTAGATGGTTTCCTATTGTCAAGAGTGCTGCACTGAATATGATAGGAATGCTAATATCTCTTCAAGATCCTGATTTCAATTCTTAATTTAATGGGACTCGCAGATGGAAGATGATGAGACAATGAGAAGCCATAGAGATTTGGTTAGACTGAACTATGTCTTCCAGAATTCTCTTCCCTGTAGGTTACAGGTAAGGTGAACCCCAAGAGACTGTTTTTTTCTCTTTTTGCATGGCAGTTGGAAGGTGGAACTGAAGCAGCAGCCATATTGTTTAAATTCTCAAAAGATCCCAGGCAGGGTCGCCATGCTCTTTCGTAGCACATGCACTTAGGCATTGACTTGCTTCATCGGTGCCTGCAAATGGTTTATCTTCCTCGGGATTCTCCTTTAGCATCTTCAATTTCTGGGTCAGATGTTAAGTGAGACAATGAGAAGTTAGGTGCCTAACTTCTCCAGCAAGGCATGACTATCATCAAGGTTAGCGGCAGGGAGAACTGACGCAGGTTCCATTCTGTCCTTGTGGGTTCCAATTTGTGTTGGAGGGTTCCAGCTTGTTCTCACACTCCTGTTCTTAACATCCATGTTTTTTTCTCAGCTCCATGCCTTAAAGACTTCAAGCTTTAGCGTAAAATGTAAAGAAAGGAAACAGCCTTGCAAAAACGGTTTACTTTGCTCCTATAATTGTGTAAGAACAAATTTCTGTGACTTTTTTTCCCTCTGCCTCATTGAGATGTGTGTGTATCTATTTATCTTTCTACCTATGAGGGGGGATCCAAAAAACTTTGAATTTATTTATAAAAAATTGTATATTTACTCTTATATGTTTAAACTTCAGTCACTCTTAAAGTGCTCTTCATTTGATGTAATACACCTATTGAGACACTTTCCACTGCTCAGAACAGTTTTTGAACTCATCACTTTTGATGCCTTTTAGTGCCTCTGCCATTT